>JAURVB010012791.1:0-83416 GCA_033002965.1 Piper betle
CTGGCACTGAAAATTGGTAGTGAGAGCTTCCCCACAAACGGGGCGCAGCAGTCACTTGAGTGCAGTGATAGCCTCTCCATAAAAAGGCTACGGCCGGGGTGTGCGAGGCACTGGCACTGGAGACGGTAGTGGTAGCCTCCCCACAAAAGGGCTACGGCCGGGGTGTGCGGATCACAGCGGATACCTCCTCCGCATTGTTTTAGAGTATAGCGGAATCGCTCCACCGCATAATGAAATGAACATAGGGAAATAGTGGAATGCACTTGACTTGTTTTATCTATTATACTACTTAGTGTTGTAATGACTAACGCGGAATTGCCTCCGCAGGTGTGCAGATATGAAATTATGTGATTGACAACCAGAGCATGGAGCAAAATAAATATGGGGACTCTCTTTTTATTTATTTGAGAAATAATTGTGGCTACTGGGAAACGGTCCAAGACTGTGGGATCTTTATATATGTGCTTGTTAGAAATGCTACACATATTTGCCAAATTGTGAGTAACACCTAGCCAGCTAGGCCCACTATGTTGTGAAAAATAGCGGGTCGTTACAAATCACACTCATAGTCTCAAACAAAACAAGAAATATAAGGTGTACATAGGGGTGATGTTAATGACTACTTAAGGGTTATGTTAGGTTCAAAACATTACCACGAACTCTTAACATTACTATGAACAAACTGGCATGATGTTTATCAACAGATCCTACAAGGTTAGTGTGTAAAAATTATGGAAAAAGCTGAATATGTCATTGTAACGGTGAAAGTTGCCACCTTTCTTAACTTTTTACCCTCATATAAGTACATTATAAGTCATGAATGGTAAAAGGCCCCACAGAAAAGTTGTATATATACATGTTAAAAATGCAACAAGAACCATGTAAATTTAACATCAGACTGCCAGTATTTTATACCTAAATAGTGCTAATCAATGACCTACATGCATTATAAAAAATATATCTATCTATTACCTGGACAAATAAGATACATGACTTCTCAAAATGATCCTAACATACAGATATACATGTTAAACAATAAAAAATGCAAGTGACAAACATTAAACAACGAAAAATAGAGGCAACACAAATAGGAAACTTATAGGGATGACAAAGGGGAAGTCTTGTGTAAAAGCCATGCTTTTTGCCTAGTGGTTTTAATTTTGGTTTGGTCATGACCCGGATTGAGTTGGTTAGCCGGTCATTTTGCCACGTATTTATGTATGGTATCTAGGTATGTATGAGTTGCCCTAGCCTTAGCTCCTTCATCTTTGTTGCCCCCGTCCGATGCTATGTGCCTGACGCGCGTCTCAAAACTAGTTAGACCATAAGGCTGAGTCCCACGCATGTCTACTCACTTTTCATATGTTGTGGTCGTGCTTGTTTCACATGTCTCCAGTGGAATAACCTAAAAATGATGCAAATGAGCACTGTATGCAAAAGGCATCACCCGGACAAAGTTGGAATTTGAAACTCAAATTTGGACCATGGACGCCAAGATGTTGTCGAAGCACCCTTACACCCTTTACTTGCCTTATTTTGGGGATTTTTTCATGTTATATTTATTTATTTATTTTATAAACCAGCAAATATTTTCCCTCTTTTTCTTTATAAATTTCAAATCCCAACACACCTCATTAGGTGTGGCACCCATGTCTATGACATCACCTAACCAACCACCCTCTTTTTTATAGAACTCCCATACTCATCCTCACCTTCCCACTCCAACTCAACCACTCCATTCACCCTCAACGTCCCTCCCTTCTCCCAACCTTTTCTCCACACTTTGAGCTCTCTCTATCCTTCCTTGGTGACCTCCCTTGAACCGTTAAAGGTATGTTCTTTCTCCGGTTTTGGTTGATGAATCATTGAGGTTGTTGTTTTATGTATGGGTGTTATTGTTTACATTTTTATTGAAATTTTACATTTTAGATATGCTTCTTAAAGCATTGTGAGAGATGATCTCATTTCGTTCTCGTACATAGATAAATAGTTATGCTTTTGTATCATCTGTTTGTCCAGATCTATACTACTTAAGCATAAAATTTATAACTCATGTTTTAAATGTCAAATTTGTATAATCTTGGTCTATCTATTTTCACACGGCATAGATCTACAAGTTATATGTTGACAATGTTAAATGATTTGGCATGGACGATCATGAAAAGGTCCAAAATTAGACAAAAGGTGCTGGCTTTAAAGGTTCCATTGACCTGATAGCCATTTCCCAATTTTTACACTGTGATATGATTTTAAGTTCATGATATATCTTAAGATCATCTATTAAGCATGTTGTGATCTTAATATTGTGTGCATTTGTTGTGTTATGTGTTGATTGTTTATGTTGTGTGTTTAGTTAAATGTTTGGCTAATAATTTGATCACATAAAAATCTACAAAAATTACCAAATAAACTAATAATTGTTTTATGTAACCCTGAAAATTTTGCAGTTAAAAAAATTCATTCTAATTGTTAATTAGACCATATTTTTAAAATACACAACAACTAAGTTAATAATCCTGCTTCTATGATTTCAATTGAAAAATCTATGGAAAATATATTCATCTTGGGAAAATTATATAATAAATTATGGAGTATACTAATTACCATAATATTCTCTATGCAAATTTTTGGAGGATTTGGGTATGCAAGTAATTCATTATAATTTTCTAATTCTACCCTAGTTGGGTAAATTACAAAAATTACTAAATCAGAAATCAAGATTAGAAATATTACCTAGGTCCAATTACAAGGAAATTGAACCTAAAATATTAATGGGCTATACTTTCAAATGTTATATATCTATTTTAAGTTTTACACATTTTACTTATGTGGAAGCTCTGCCTCATCTTGTGTGCCGGTGTAATCCGATTATGATTCGGTTTCTATCTTTTGTTAGGTTACGCGAGTTGAGCTCATCGATTTAAGACACAAGGCTCCACTCATCTAGGTTCGTAGAACTCTCTTGCTCCAGCCTTATGTTTGGCTCATGAGTGTCATATTTAATCGCATGTTAAACGATGGGACGGTGTCGACAGCATTTTATCAAATCCCTCTAAGACCAAGCCATTTGCTTGCATTTTATCGTATGTTTAATAAAACTATAAGGTCGAGATCCCTTGTTGGTTTTTGAACTAAAGCTCTATAAATATATAATACTAGCCTCTTCCTAAGTATACTATATAAGTCCATGTTTTTTTACGGATTTCACAAATAAGACAATGAATGTTATGGAGATATGTAGATTGCACTAGTACCCCTTCTATACTTAATGGTGCAACGTATGTAAGGTACTGCGAATGCAATGAGTTTCCAGAAATTATGGCCCATTGGTTCCGAGACACATGGGTAATGTGGCGAGTGATTTGTGGATGATGTGGGGGCGTAAGCGATATATAAATATTTTTATATTTGTAAGATGCCTCTCTATATGTAATTATGGTATGATATGTGGCCACATTGGCCTTCCCTTACCACCCACCTTGTATGGTTTTAGAAGTTTGTACAACTTTTTGGTAGGTGTTTAGATACCTCTTTCAAAGTAATGCTATATTCTTAGTAATTACAGAACCAATAATCAATTCATTAATTGCTGGCATTTTTCTCTAATATATATAAGTGATAAGTCTTTTTGATCAGCATAAGCTGATGGATAAAACAGCTCATGGTGGGGGATTTCGTGTTGTATTTCTGTTAATTACCGAGTTGATATAGAATTGAGATGTAGTAGATTATGGGAATAAGCCCTAAAGTTGTGTAAACTTGTATTATTTGGGATTACACAATTGATTGTTGTTGTGCTCATGTGTTGTATAAATGATTACATTATTATTATGGTGCAGACCCACTTTGAGGCAATCTAACTATCGTTTCGAAAGTAGGCATCAAAGTCCTTGAACATGTTTAGGTACTTACCAGGCACACGAAATAGATTTGTTGTAGTTGTGTGAGTATGTGATAAAGAAACATAGGTAGGAGGAGCATCCGGTTCACACTACTTGAAGACCCATGTGAAGTGCGGGTGTTAGAGCATGATACCTTGGCATCTAATGTTGTGTTTAATTATTTTATTTTCTTGCACATGTCGGGTATGCGGAATAGGTAATAATGATCCTTGTTCAAATTCTCTGCATTCATCCGCATGTAAAAAATTAAGAAATATATGAATCACTTGAACTAAGTAGTAAGAAAAGGTTCATGTCATAGCATGCAACCTCAAAACTATAGCTGAGGTGTGCCTCTTCTGCAGTTGAGAGTGATCATTAGCATTTTTAAAGACACCACTCATAGTCGCATGGGAGGTTCTAACTCTGTTGTGGCTAGGGGTGATCATACAGAATCCTCAAGTTCATCATGAGTCTCTATATGCTAGTATAAATCAGAATTCATATGTGATGAAACCCTATAAGGTTGCCCATCTTAAGCCTCCTCAAGGGTTGAGATCCGCTTCCGTAACGTTTGTACAGGAGTAGTCTAACAAATAGCTTTCCAAAATTATAACATCACACTTCAGTCCAAACCATGGGCCAAAAAATGGTGTATTACAACTTGGTATCAGAGCTGACTTCTTCTACTATTAAGATGGCAAACCTTTGGAATGCATCTTGTATGTATGTGTATGTTGTTTACTATGATTGTATGCTAATGAATGTATGAGTGTATATGTTGACATATGGTTACGTTGTGTCATGGTACCGCCAATGTGCCGATCCACAGCCATGCTGGTAGGTATGTTTTGCTTCTTGTTTGTATGCATTTTTTGTTGTTGTATGTGTCTGCTGTACATGGACTTGTATGGATGGCATGGATGAGATTTGGCACTTACATGGTGAACAACCTAACTCGATTTAAAGTTGCGCTATGAATATGGAAGAGACTAACTTTAGCCCAAATAACAATAAAAAATTTTGAACACACCTAGAGTGGTTCTAAAGCCAATATAAGATACAATGGAAGGAATGATTGAGTGAAAATCCAAACCCCCATCATCCGGTACCTTTCCTCTCATCTCCTCCTCTTCTCCTTTATCCTTTCTATCTTTACCCCCTTCAAACATCTCTTTTCTTTCTCTACCTTTCCTTATTGAGATTGGGAAGATAACTTACATATTGGTATTAGGATTATGGTTCTAGGTAAGAGGATATAGTTGACAGGTCTATGTTTGTCCTTGTCTGACTTGTACGATAATATAGTTAATTAAAAATGATGGTATTGCCTAGCTAGGCGAAAAGCAAAAATATCTAGTATAGAATAGGTATAGATGTTTGAACCAAAGTATGGATGTAGATATGCACCTATAGGACTAAGGTAGTAGGCTTGTAGAAACCCTATCATGCAGATTACATGATTGGTGGGCTTATTTCCTATAAAATGCTTTTACGGCTAGCTTGGCTCCAAGACCGACAAAGGTAGATCGACTATAGAGCTCTTGGACATAAATGGATACGATAGTTTCAAAAGTTCAAAATGTGGGTATACACTTGGTATGCCGATAGTATATGGATGAGGCTAGCATGGCTCCAAGACCTACAAAGGTAGATCGACTAAAGAGCTCTTAGACATAAATGGGTACGATAGTTTCAAAAGTTCAAAATGTGGGTCTACACTTGGTATGCCGATAGTATATGAATGAATTTAGTAAATAGAACTCATGACCATTGAGCATAGTTAGTCACAATAGTTTAATCAGTAGCATCTTGACTTGAGTGAGAATTGTAATTAGGTGGCCGTATGAGAACGATAATATAGTCAGATGGCTATGAAGGACTTGGAGTGAGAAAACTCAAAATGACCTCCCCTTGAACCGTTAAAGATATATTCTTTTCCCTTGTTTTAGTTGATGATTCTTGCTTGGGTTGCTGTTTCGTATATCGATGTTGTTGTCTTCAATTTATTGAATTTTTACGTTGTAGATATGCTTTTTAAAGAATTTTGAGTGGTGATTTTATGTCGTTCTCATGCGAAGATAAATAATTATGATTATTGAATCATCTGTGTGTCCAGATCTTCACTAGTTGAGGATAAAATTTATAACTCATGTTGTAGATGCTAGATTTGTATGGTCTTATTATGTTTGTTCTCACACGACAGATCTACGAGTTATATTTTGGCCATGTCAACTAATTTGGCATGAATGATCTAGAAAAGGTCCAAAATTAGACAAAAGGTGGCAGCCTTCAAGGTTCTAGTGACCTGATTGCCCATTTTCCCAATTTCTACACCTTGATATGATTTTAATTTCATGATATATCTTATGATCGTCTGTTAAGCATGTAGTGATCTTAATACCAAAATTTACCGTATTAAAATTACCTTAACTAAGGCCTGAAAAAAATTAATTAAATATTTTCTGCACATGCTGTGTTCTGTGTTTGGTTAAATCATTGGTTAATAATTAGATAATATAAAAATCTATAAAACTTACCCAAGAATCAAATAATTGTTTTATGTAACCCTGAAAATTTTGGTGTTAAACAAAAATTTATTCAAATGGTTAACTAGATCGAATTTATAGAGTACACAGGAACTAACTTCATAATCTTCATTATATGATTTTAATTGAAACATTTGTTGAAAATATATTCATCTATGTAAAAATTATATAATAAATTATGAAGCTTACTAATTGTCCTAATATTATCTATGTAAATTTTTGGAGCATTTGGGTTTGTAACTAATTCAGTAGAATTTTTAATAATACCCTGGTTGGGTAAATTGCAGAGATCACTAAATCAGAAATCAAAATTAGAAAGATTACCTACACCCAATTACGAAGAAATTGAACCCAAAAGATTAACAGGCTTTGCTCCCATGTATTATATAACTATTCCATTTGACCCAAGCCCGTTTGGACATTACAAGCCCATGGGCCAAAATGTTGCTGAGCAGTGACAAGGGGGTACTGTTCACAGCACATTAATCTAACTTTAATTAACCTCAAGCAAGTTGATAATCCACAAATTCTCACTTGTAAATATTTATGATGAACCCTTATGGTATCTAGAACTATGGGTTCAAATTTTAGCTTATTCGAATATCATTTAGTCCGTCTGAAAAATTATCCAGTTAAGACCGACGATAAAACCTTAAGTATGAAATCATACACCTTTATGTAGTGATATTAAAGATGTAAATATGTCCCTTTAGTCAAGATTTCATCATTAGGCGAAGAATAGAGAACATGAGTGGTGAGCAGGAGTGACTACTCGCAAAAGCAAAGTCAAACAGCTAGCTATGCTAGCGCAGTGCTATTACAATTACAATTGGTAGTATCACCTATATCGTAGTCAACATTATACTTTGCCAATAATTATGCATAGGCATTACGTGTAAAGATCGTCAAAAAAAAATTTGGACACGGACGCTGTCAGGGAAGGACCAAACGCGGTCTGGGGAGGACCGAACGTGTTATATTCTTTACCCGGTTAATTATTTACCAATATTATTATTTATCCAATTAAATGAAATACGGGTCTAGGGGTGTTTTCACATGCCCCAGCCGTCATTTTCATTTTTTATAAATTTGAAAGGGGACGTAATTTTTCACATACGGGTGTAAGGGTGTCTTCCTCACCTTAGCAACCTAGTTCTCCTCTTCCTTACCAGGGCTTCTTCCTTGCTTAGGTATTCTTCCTCTCCCTCTTCTTAATTTTCCTACATGCATATTTTAATTTGATAATAAGCTTTATAATCGTGAGGATTAAAGTTTAAAATCAACAAGAAAGAAACTAAAATTTACCGACGAGTTCCCTGTTTCGGCGAGATGGGCAAGCCTCGCCGAGAATCAGTAGCGACGGTCGTTCTGACGTCGGGAGATGATCCTACTCTCTTAGTTGATCAGTGTAGGGTCGATCTCATGTGTGTGCATGCCGGCCGGGGGTGGTAAATGGCCAAAAACAGAGGACGGCGGCAAAAACAGAGGCGCGGCGGTGGGTGAAGAAATTCGGCCGTCATAGGTGGCGACGGGTTCCAATATGGCTGGGGAAGGTAGATAGGTGGTCGAGCGTGACAAGGCGACTACCCAATTGAGGTAGCGACGCTCGCCGGCGGCGGAATCGCAGATGTGAGCACGCTGCTAGATGGCGATGCGGGCGTCGCCGTGGCTGGAAGACGGCTGGAGTTGGCCTGGGTGACCCCGCAACGACATGGCAGGCTGGTCGGCGACGAATGCCGATGGCAGTTGGAGGGCGGCTGCTGTCGGGAATAGGGGATGGTGCCAAGGACGAAGAAGAAGAAGGAAATTACCTTGGGAGGCAAACTTGTAAATAATGATTAACTCGACACAGCTCGAGTTAAATAATAATACCAACTCATAAATATCACCGGGCTCGATACTGACTCGAGTTAAAAAATAATATTAACTCGCAATAAATATTTAAAAATAATTATTTTAATGGGTTATGGGTAAAGTTACTAGACTAACTAATTATTATATGAAATCCCCACGAGTAATAAAAATACGGTAATGATAAACGGTTGATAATTAATCGCCATAATTCAAGTTATTAAATTAAATCAGAGGGTTATAAGTAATTAATAAAATAAAAATTTTAACCTTACCATATTAAATTTAATATTATGTAAATAAAGTGATTATTTTAATAACGAATCAGTCATATAGAAAATAGGTTATTACACTATAGTCTGGGTAGCAATCACTCGCGTCGAACCTAAAGAGCAATAATGAAAATAAATAAAGTTTGAAACTTTATTGAGTATAATAATATAAAATAATTGTATTAATAACATTTTTGAATAATGCAAATTATTTTAAACAATTTAATTGAACAACTTAATTAATTAAAATACTGTAAATAATAGTAGCGATTAAAAATTATAACTGTTAACTAAATCATCAAGATTGGGGTTAAAAAATTATCACCGCAAAAGAAAATTAAATACTTGTTTATTAGTAATAATTATTTTATCAATTGTTAGGTATTAATTATGAGTTAGATAATTAATTGTAAATGTGAAGTAGGATTCATATGATTATGTCACAGGAATAATTAATTATCTCACTAGATTTGTTGATAATTTAATATTTAATATTTAATATTTATGAAAATGATATATATATTAGATATTTAGTTGCATGCATTCTTACTTGAATAAAATTATAGTTATATATAATTTTATATTCTCGTTCAGATTAGGATCATTAGTCGCAGCTACTATTCAAGTCTGTATAATCATTTGAAATGTTGTACTTCCCTTGTTGGAAGCCCTGGTCAGCCTGAGCCCAGATTCGACTAGATTCGACCAGCATGCGCTGCATCGCAATCGGAGTCAAGGAATTGACTCAATCGGACACGGGGCCGCACCTTTAAAATTAATATGTGTGTTACTATGTGTGTGCTTATAATTAATTGAAATGTTATATTATCCATATAATTATTTGAAATATTGTATTTTCCCAAAATGATATAATTATATGAAATTGTTTTTTTTCCAAATTGGTAGCCTTTGTCGGTACCTAATCTCGAATGAGCTGGGAGACAATGTTCTAATCTTAGAATGAACTGGGAGACCATGACTAACCTCAAAATGAATTGGAGGACCACCTAATCTCAGAAAGAGCTCGGGGACAAATTTCTAATCTCCGAATGAACTAGTAGACCATGACTAACCTCAAAAGGAATTGGGGACCACCTAATCTCAAAATGAGCTGGGAGACAATTTTCTAATCTCAGAATGAACTGGGAGACCATGACTAATCTCAAAATGAATTGGGGGACCACCTAATCTCAGAATGAGCTGGGGGACCACCTAATCTCAGAATGAGTTGGGAGACAATTTTCTAATTTCAAAATGAACTGGGAGACCATGACTAACCTCAAAATGAATTGGGGGACCACCTGATCTCAGAATGAGCTGGGAGACAATTTTCTAATCTCAGAATGAACTGGGAGACCATGAAAAATATCAAAATGAATTGGGAGACCACCTATTCTCAGAATGAGCTAGGAGACAATGTTCTAATCTCAGAATGAACTGGGAGACCATGACTAACCTCAAATTTAATTGGGGGACCATAACTAATCTCAAAATGAATTGGGGGACCTTGACTAATCTCAAAATGAATTGGGAGACCACCTAATCTCAGAACAAGCTGGGAGACAATTTCTAATCTCAAAATGAACTGGGAGACCATGACTAATCTCAAAATGAATTGGGAGACCACCTAATCTAAGAATGAGCTGGGAGACATTTTCTAATCTTAGAATGAGCTGGGAGTCGACTTTTATTGATCTCAGAATGACCTGAGAGACAAACTACTAATGTCAGAATGGCCTTAGAGACAAACTACTAATCTCAGAATGACCTGAGGGATAATGACTCTTTGCTTGTGTAATAATAATAATAAAAACGAGTGAAATGGTAATAGGGATTATCTTGATTTGTTTCATTTAGTTATGCGGCTTAGTGGTTTTATCACTAACGCAGAATTGTCTCCGTATGTGAGCAGCTTTGGGACTAAAGAATGGAAGTGTGGTTGGTAGTTCTTTTACCAACCCAAGTATGGTGAATCAATAATAAAGTTGGACTTCCTTATTATTCTCTTGTGTAATAAAGGTGGCTATGAGAAACGGTCCGAGACTGTGGGACAGTTATTTTATATTTTAGAGAACATGATTTATTGTTATGATTCATATTATATGTTGTGAGACATATTTGCTGTATTTCAATTCATGTTCTGGAATGTTTTATCTACATTGCCTATATTTTTAAGTAACACCCTATCTGGTTCAGTTGGGTCATTACAGGTGGTATCAGAGCACGGTTTCTCACTAGCTCACATTTTATGACTCAAGTACCTTGTTGAAAAGTCCAATAATTATCTTTTCCCACTGTGTTGTGTATTGAATTAACAAATTCACTCGCTAATAAACCTAAGTCATAATTGGGAAAAAAACATATTAATGAACTATGATGGTTTGACGTTTCAGGTGGCAGGCACTCATAAACAGTCAAGCCGATCAGTGCAGTCAAATTCAAACAAAGAGAATGTATTGGCCCAAATCCTAATTACCATATAGGGACTGGCGTAGGCTTCAAAAATACAAATTCTGTGGTTCAGAATATCGTTCAGCGGTTACCGGGAGTGGTAGCTGGGAATGGAGCCTCAAACTCAGTAGCGGGTCCCAGAATCACCCCGGATGGTGGTAAGGGAAGTGCCCAAGGGCGGGCAGGGTTAGTAGACCCGGGCGAGCGAGGGGAGCATCCAAACCCAGTGCCACCGGTAGTCCAACAAGTGGTGCAGCCAGGGGTTGATGATAGTGACCGCTACACTGTGGAAAAATTTAGAAAGAATGGAGCTGAGCTATTTAATGGAGGGATCGATCCAATGAAGGTGGAGAGCTTGATTGACATTACCGAAAAAGTGTTTATAGATCTGTCTGTGACCCACGGCCATCAAGTGAGATTGGCAACATGCATGCTTCAAGAGGAAGCATCTTACTGGTGGAAATCAATAGAGAAAACTACTTTCCATCAACATAAGATTTCCTCCATCGCGTGGGCAGAATTTGTGGCAGCTTTCAATGGACAATATTTTCCAAAGCCCATTGTCCAAAAGAAAGCACTGGTGTTCACCAATTTGGTTAAGGGGGAGGATTCTATCCGGGAATATGCGTATTCCCAGACGAACTTCCAGGGTTACCTCCTAAGCAGGCAGTGGACTTTGCCATTGACCTAGCACTTGGAGTGACACCAATTTCTACAGCACCAGACTTGACACTGCCAAATGGTAATGAAAGATTCATAGTCTTCAAGGATGCGTCCTTATGCAAGAAGGTAAGGTGGTGGCCTATGCCTCTCGTCAATTGAAGACTCATGAGCAAAATTATGCAACCCATGACTTGGAACTGGCAGTAGTGGTTTTTACCCTGAAGATTTGAAGACACTACTTGTATGGGGCAGAGTTCGAAGTCTTCGCTGACCACAAGAGTTTGAAGTATATCTTCACCCAGAATGACCTTAACCTTTGACAGAGGCAATGGATAGAATACTTGAAGGACTATGACTTCCAAATCTTATACCATCTAGGGAAAGCGAATGTGGTAGCCGACGCGTTGAGTCGGAAGGGCAAAGTGGACAAAAGTCACAAGCTAGCTAGACTTTGGGCCATGTTAGTAGAAGTAGTAGCTATCAACCCGGTAGAGCAACTAATAGGCTTATTGGCAAATTTGGTTGTTTTCAATGATTTCGTTCATCGTGTTAAGCTAGCACAAATGGGTGATGAGGAGCTGAATGAAATGTTGGACATGATTCTTGACATTGTAACTGATTCAAATAGTGTGATCAGATTTAGAGGAAGGTTGTGTGTACCCAAGGATAATGCACTGAGGTGGAATATCTTGGAGGAGGCTCATTGCTCAAAGTTCTCAATACACCCTTGAGTTACTAAAATGTATCAGGATTTAAAGCGAATCTACTGGTGGATTGGGATGAAGAGGGTTGTTGTGGATTTTGTCTCTAACTGTCAGACATGCCAACAGATCAAAGCCCAACGTCAACTACCTGCAGGACTATTGCAACCTTTAGAAATTACAACGTGGAAATTGGAGTGTGTCACATGCGAGTTTATTTCAAAGCTCCCAAGAACACAAAAGAAGCATGACTTCATATGGGTAGTTGTGGACCGACTAACTAATGTAACTCACTTCATCCCCACGAAATCAATGAGAATGGCAGAATACCAGGCAGGATTATATAAATACAATATTGTCAAATTGCATGGGATTCCGAAGGAGATAGTCTCCGACCGCGATCCCCTATTCACCTTACATTTCTATGAAGCTTTTCAATAAGCCATGGGAACTAAAATTAAGTTGAGTACAGCATATCATCCCCAAACTGATGGTCAGAGTGAGAGGACTATTCAAACTTTGGAAGATTTGTTCAGAGCTTGCATTCTTGACTGGGGAGGTGACTATGAGAAACACTTAGCCTTGGCTGAATTCACTTGCAATAACTCTTACCAAGACAGTATAGGGATGGCACCATTTGAAGCCTTATATGGTAGGCCCTGTAGATCTCCATCGTGCTGGCTGGAGTCTATTCAAGCAGTTATAGTCGGGCCGGAGATGGCTGAGGGAAGCAACTGAAAAGGTGAAACTCATTCAGCAAAGACTTAAGGTAGCTTAGGATCGACAAAAGAGTTATGCTGATACACAAAGGAAGGACATAGAGTTCCAAGTTGGGGAGTTTGTGTACCTAATGACTTCTTCTAGGAAGGGGGTGATCAGATTTAAAATATCATGGAAGTTGAAGCCATGATTCATAGGACCGTTTCGAATCCTGGATCGAGTTGGAAATTGTGCATATAGACTAGCATTACCACCAAGCCTAGCTGGAGTACACAATGTTTTCCATGTGTCAATGGTAAAGAAGTATGTACGGGATGAGGGTCATATCATCACAAATTTTGAAGACTCAGAGCTACAATCAAATTTAACCTACGTGGAAAAGTCGATCTGCATCCTCGTAAGAGAAATAAAGACACTCAAGAACAAGGAAATTCCTTTGGTAAAAGTATTGTGGAAAAATCAAGGGTTAGAAGTAGCTACATGGCAGACTAAACAAGAAATGACAAGGAAATACCCAAGTCTGTTTGTGGCATAGGAGTTTAATATTTGTAGTGGCACAAACTGATCTTGAAGAAGTAAATAAAGTTAATCATAATTATTCTGTTGCCTTTTATGATATTTTGGGGACGAAATATTTGTAAGTTGGGGAGATTGTAAAGACCGTGAAAATATATATATATATATAGACGCGAGCACTATCTGAGAAGGACCAAATGCGGTTTGGGGAGGACCGAATGTGTTATATTCTTTACCTGGTTAATTATTTACCCATATTATTATTTACCCGGTTAAATAAAATACAGGTCTAGGGGTGTTTTCACATACCCTAGCCGTCATTTTCATTTTTTATAAATTTGAAAGGGCACGTAATTTTTCACATACAGGTGTAAGGGTGTCCTCCTGACCTTAGCCGCCTAGTTCTCCTCTTCCTTACCAGGGCTTCTTCCGTGCTTAGGTATTCTTCTTCTCCCTCTTCTTAATTTTCCTGCATGCATATTTTAATTTGCTAATAAGCTTTATAATCGTGAGTATTAAAGTTTAAAATTATCAAGAAAGAAACTAAAATTTGCCGACGAGTTTCCAGTTTCGGCGAGATGGCAATCCTCGCCGGGAATCAGTAGCGCGGCCGTTCTGACGTCGAGAGATGATCTTAATCTCATAGTCGATCGGTGTAGGGTCGATCTCACGTGTGTGGATGCCGACCGGCGGTGGTAAATGGCCAAAAATAGAGGACGGCGGCAAAAAAGAGGCGCGGTGATGGGTGAAGAAATCCGGCTGTCTTGTGTGGCGACGGGTTCCTATATGGCCGGGGAAGGTAGATAGGTGGTCGAGGGTGATGAGACGACCACCCAATTGAGGCGGTGACATCACTAGCGACGGAATTGCCGACGCGAGTGCACTCACTAGGCGGGCGATGCGGGCATCGCCGCGGTTGGAAGACGGCCGGAGTCGGCCAGGGCGACACTGCAACGACTTGGCAGGGTTGGTCGGCGACGATTGGTGGCGGCCAGACACATTTGACGGCGGCCGCTATCGGGAACCGGGGATGGCGCTGGGGAAGAAGAAGAAGAAAATTACCTTGGGTGGCAAACTTGTAAATAATGTTTGACTCGACACAACTCAAGTTAAATATTAATACCAACTTGTCAATAACACCGGGCTCAATACCGATTCAAGTTAAAAAATAATATTAACTTGTAATAAATCTTTAAAAATAATTATTTTATTGGGGTATGGGTAAAGTTACTAGACTAACTAATTATTGTATGAAATCGCCACGAGTAATAAAAATACGGTAATGAAAAACGGTCGATAATTTAATTGAACAACTTAATTAATTAAATCGTTGTAAATAATAGTAGCGATTAAAAATTATAACCGTCAACTAAATCATCAAGATCGGGATTAAATAATTATCATTAGTCGCAGCTACGAGTACGAAATATCCAAGTCCGTATAATCATTTGAAATGATGTACTTTCCCTTACTAGCAGCCGTGGTCGGCCTGAGCCTAGATTCGACCACCATGCGCTGCAACGCATTCGGGGTAAAGGAATTGACGTTGTTTGACAGGGGGCCACACCTTTAAAATTACTATGTGTGTGCTTATAATTAATTCAAATGTTATATTGTTTGTATAATTATTTGAAATGTTGTATTTTCCCAAATTAATATAATTATATGAAATTGTGTATTTTTTTCCAAACTGGTAGCCTTTGTCGGCACCTAATCTCAGAATGAGCTGGGAGACAATGTTCTAATCTCAGAATGAACTGGGAGACCATGACTAACCTCAAAATGAATTGGGGGGCCACCTAATCTTAGAATAAGCTGGGAGACAATTTTCTAATTTCAGAATGAATTAGGAGACCATGACTAACCTCAAAATGAATTGGGGGACCACCTAATCTCAGAATGAGCTGGGAGAGAATTTTCTAATCTTAGAATGAACTGGGAGACCATTACTAACCTCAAAATGAATTGGGGGACCACCTAATCTCAGAATGAGCTAGGAGACAATTTTCTAATCTCAAAATGAACTGGGAGACCATGACTAACCTCAAAAGAATTTGGGGTCCACCTAATCTCAGAATGAGCTGGGAGATAATTTTCTAATCTCAGAATGAAATGGGAGACCATGACAAATCTCATAATGAATTGAGAGACCACCTAATCTCAGAATGAGCTGGGAGACAATGTTCTAATCTCAGAATGAAGTGGGAGACCATGACTAACTTCAAAATGAATTGCGGGACCATGACTAATCTCAAAATGAATTGGGAGACCACCCAATTTCAGAACGAGGTGGGAGACGATTTCTAATCTCAAAATGAACTGAGAGACCATGACTAATCTCAAATGAATTGGGAGACCGCCTAATCTCAGAATGAGCTGGGAAACGTTTTCTATTCTTAGAATGAGCTGGGGGTCGACTTTTATTAATCTCAGAATGACTTGAGAGACAAATTACTAATCACAGAATGACCTAAGGGACAATTACTCTTTGCTCGTGTAATAATAATAATAGACACGAGTGAAATGATAATAGGGATTATATTGACTTGTTTCATTTAATTATGCGGCTTAGTGGTTTTATCACTAACGCGGAATTGTCTCCGTAGGTGAGCAGCTTTGGGACTAAAGAATAGAAGTGTGGTTGGTGGTTCTTTTACCAACCCAGGTATGGTGAATGGATAATAAAGTTGGACTTCCTTATTATTCTCTTGTGTTATAAAGGTGGGTATGTAAACGGTCTAAGACTGTGGGAAAGTTATTTTATATTTTAGAGAACATGATTTATTGTTATGATTCATATTATATGTTGCAAGACATATTTGCTATATTTCAATAATGTTCTGGAATGTTTTATCTACATTACCTATATTTTTAAGTAACACCCGATCCGGTTTGGGCGGGTCGTTACATTACGGGATTAGGAAAATTTAGGTGGGAGTGTTATGAGAGTGTGACTCATCCTAAGAAGTACCACCTTGTGGGAAATTATAGAAGCACAAAACCCATATTGGTGTGAAATAGATTTATTTTGTCCCTTTACTGATGGCCAATATCATTCCTGGACCCCTTTGTGGATTACCATCTAAGGAAAAAATTCAAAGGTCACTAGGTTCCTTCGTAGAACCCTGTATGACAAGTTCTCCTTCTGTCACACCCTACTACCTTCAAAACTAGTAAGTTATATATATGAGTCAGTTAGAGATACAATAGGACCCTAATAGAATCTATAAAGACAAACCTTTACGCGAGGGTAATAGGTCACCCTAGGGCTATGGACAAGTTGGCGTAAGAGATAGATGCCACAATAATAAGGATGTGAGAAGCCACTCCTTAAACTATTAGGTTTAGAAGAAGGTATCTTATCTAGCCTATAATATAACCCCATTGTGCATATTAAAAGATGTAGGAACCAATTAGAGCTAAGACATACTATATGGATTGGGACATATTAGAGTAAGAGATTTTTGTCATAGCCCCATAGAGGTTAGGGCTATGAGCCATCTAGGTAGTTGAACATGACCTCCAGATAAGTATACAACTAGACTGACATGGTAGCAGCCAATATGATCGCTTACTCACCATTGACTAGAGCCAGTAGGAACATAAGGTAGCTACGTAGGATGGATAGGTAGCTTATGATCAAGAAAAGTTTTGTGGTCGATTGTTTGGTTTTATTAGCTTGCACAACCACCAACTGAGCAGTACAGCCACCGACTGATAACACAACTGCCAATTGAGTAGCACAACCATCAACCGAGTAACAAAACGGTAACCGAGTAGCAAAACCACCGTCTGAGTGGGTATACTACAGTAGTTTAGGAATAGGATTAATAGTTGTCCAAGTGCATGACAAGGTACAGTAGTCGCATATATCTAGATGATAATACATAAACTACATATGAAAAACTAGGTTGGTCAAACAACAAACAATAGAGTAGAAGTAAGGATAGTGTTGTATTGACAACTTGAGTATGATCGAGCATGATGAGTAGGTTTATTAGCCTTGTGACATGTTGTTGGATAGTGTGGACTTTAGTCACTAGACAGATTGATGAACGACGATTAGAGTGGCCAAACCGAGATTAGAGAACCAGAGCAATGGTATCGACTTATCAGTGGCACCCAACATTAGAGATGTGGGTGTGTAAGCAGCACCCAGCATTAGAGATGCGGGTGTGTAGTGTTATGTAGTTAAATGGTGTGTACCCCTATATTGTCTATAGCTTACATATGACCATCTGACAGCCCTGTTTGCGAGTCTACCACAGTGGTAGTAGCTAAGTGAGTCAAGATCAAGCATTACATATCGATATGGGACGACTGGTCATTAATCACAGATGAGAGGATGAGACACTTTTGCACAGCACAATGTGTTCCGGTTGACCCATGGTGCAATAGTAGTTCTTTGGGCGGGAGATCCTTATCAACTAGGATGTGTGTACCTGCTACTCAATCGACAAACACTTATCTACTATTTAATGATTGTCCTATAACTATAGGAGTCATCCTTACATTTTATATATACCACCTTTTCCTATCTTATACACCTCTTAATACGTGGCTACAAGGAGAGACATGGTAATAAGATCTTTTAGATAACCACCTAGGGTGGGCACCTTGTAGGTACCCATAATAGATCTTACACATTTCACACTTGCCAAAGCCTACTTATAACGACATGCCCGAACTGGACCAGTCGTTAGTTTAAAATATAATTTGTTGTAAACATAACATTCCAGAACATGAATTGTAATACAGCCAATAAATCTAGAATTTATAAATCATAAAAATAAAACATGTTTTGATAGCATATAACAATATATAACATAACAGTCCCACAATCTCAGACCGTTTCCCATAGCCACAATTATAACACAAGAGGGTAAAAAGGAAGTCTAATTTATTATCGATTCACCATACCTAGGTTGGTAAAAGAACCACCAACCACACTTTTATTCTTCAGTCCAAAGCTGCTCACCTGCAGAGGCAATTCCGCGTTAGTGATAAAACCACTAAGCCGCATAATGAAATGAAACAAGTCAATAAAATCTCCATTATCATTTCAAGAGTCTTTTAGTTATTATTAGCCTCTGCCGGGCTCGTTATATGCTAGGAGGGGTGGCCACCCCATCCAGCTACCATCCCATGCATGTTCACACATGCTACGTGGCCCTCGGCCTATAGCTACCGATGTTTGCCATTGACTCACCCTCTCGGTATCACAAGTGCATAATGAGCCGTCTTGCGCCATTGCGCCCTGTTGCCCCTTTCGGCATGGGGATAGGTGTTCAATCTTTTAGATGGTGCTGCCTTGTGCCGAATTGAGTCGACCCAAGTTGCGTTCCAGCGCATGGTGGTTAGATACTCAAGTCGACCAAGACTCCCATACAGTAATTTTAAGGGCGTGGCTTCGTGTTGGACTGATTCAATTCTTTGACCCCGGTTGTACTCGGTGCATGGTGGTCAAATCTGGGCTCAGGCCGACCAGGGTTGCCAATAAGGGAAAATACAACATTTCAAATATTTATATGAATCTGTATAGTTTGTAAGTGAACTCGCAGTTGTGACCAATGATCCTAATCTGAACGAGAACATAAAATTAAACATAAGTATAATTTTATTCGAGTAGAAATGCATGCAACTAAATGACTAATATATATATATATATAGAGGGC
This sequence comes from Piper betle, assembly GCA_033002965.1. NCBI lineage: Eukaryota > Viridiplantae > Streptophyta > Magnoliopsida > Piperales > Piperaceae > Piper > Piper betle. The sequence continues at coordinate 19,280 of JAURVB010012791.1, forward strand.
TGCTATGGTGCGCTGCCCTCTTTTGGCGGCGTACCATGCAGCGCCAAATCTGGGCCGCTGGATTGAAATCCAGCAACCCAGATTTGATACGCCCCAGACCAGCCCAAGACCCGCCCGACCGTCTGTCCGCCCATCGACCACCCTCGTCCCCCCCTGCCGGCGCCCCCCCGGTCGCGGCCCCCTCGCCCTGCCCGTCGATCACCCTCATCCCCGCCGCCGCGGCCCCTCGCCCGCTGCCGCGCCAGCGGCCCCAAAGCTGTCACCCCCGCATGCCGCTGCCCACCACCCTCCCCAAGCACCGCTCCCTCCCCATCCCGCCGCCTCCCTCCAGGCCCCGCCGACGCCCTCCCCGCCAGCGCCAGGGCCTGCCGCCACGCCCCCACCCTGGTTCCCCCTCAGCCCCGGTCGCGCCCTTCCAACCCCCCCGCGGGGCTGCGGCTAGGGGGGGTTGGAAGGGCGCGGCCAGGGCCGAGGGGGAACCAGGGTGGGGGGCACGGCGGCAGGCCTTGGTGCTGGTATGGGAGGGCATCGGCGGTGCCTAGAGGGAGGCGGCGGGATGGGGAGGGAGCGGCGCTTGGGGAGGGTGGCGGGCAGTGACAGGCGGGGGCAACGGCTCGGGGGCCGCTGGCGCGGCGGCGGGCGAGGGGGCCACGGCGGCGGGGCGAGGGCGCTTCGACCGGGGGGGTGCCGACAGGGGGGACGAGGGTGGTCGACGGGCGAACGGGCGCGAGCGCGCGGCAGGCGGCGGGTGGACGGTCGGACAGACGGTCAGGCGGGTCTTGGACGGGTCTGGGGGCCTATCAAATCTAGGCCGCTGGATTTCAATCCAGCAGCCTAGATGTGGCGTCACATGGTGCGCTGCCAAAAAGGGCAGTGCACCATAGAATTTCTATATATATATATCACTAATAAAATTCAACAATATTAAATATTAAATTATTCATGTAACATAATTATTTAAATCCTACTATACATTTTAAATTTTTTATCTAAATTATGATTCATACTTAAGAAAGGATAAAATAATTATCAACTTATCAAAAAATATTTAATTACTATTATTAGTATATTTTCCTTCGGTTATAATTTTTAATCGTTATCATTATTCATACCAATTTAATTAATTAGGTTGTTTGATTAAATTATTTAAAATAATTTGTACTAATTTAATTCAATTATATTATTAATACAATTATTTTAAATTATTCAACTCAATAAAGTTTCGAACTTTTTTTTCATTATGCTATTTAGGTTTGACGATTGTGAATTTTTACCCGATTATAGTTTAATAACCCATTTTTTACATTACTAATTCGTTATTAAAATAATCACTTTATTTACCTAATATTAAAGTTTTTATGGTAAAGGTAAAATATTTTATTAATTACTTATATTCCTCCGATTTAATTTAATAGTTTATAGTACGCCGATTAATTATCGACCATTTACCATTACCGTATTTTTATTACTTATGTCCTTGTCGATTTTGTCCAATAATTAATTAGTTTAGTAACTTTATCCATAGCCCATTAAAATGATTATTTTTAAAGATTTATTATGAGTTAATATTATTTTTTAACTCGAGTCGGTATAGAGTCAACCCATGTTTACAAAACTACCATCTTCTTCTTCCCCCAACATCCCTTCTTGTCCAAACTCCATCTTTGCACCTAAAAACAAGTCTGTGACGTCTTCATCTTCAACCCTATGCAACCATCCCCAGCAACCCAATTGAACAACCATATAAACATCCCAACAAGGCATCAACAACGAATTGAAACAGCTAAAGATGAAACCCAACGTCCATGTTTTACAGCAGCTATCCAAGGCGACTGTCTTGCACCAAACCAGGCATGTTCTTCTTCTCCCTACCCCAAGACCCCTCCTTTCTTGCACCTTGCTCCAATTCAAATGTTCCATGACCTCAGGCCGGCCTCAAAACAGTAAGGATCGGCCCCCTTTGAACATTGCATGGAGTATGGTTGTTCTCCCCACTTCTGCACTTCACCGCCACGAATTCTGGCAAGAAGGTCATCCATTGTGGACTGTTCCGGCAGCCTGAACTGTTATGATGGAACCCATGATGTTGTCAATGAAGCACAACCGGTGTCGACCCCTCTGAATCTTCCATTACAACATCTATTTCAGAGGAACTGCCATCACCATCGTCACCCCTTGCAACTCCACCCACAAACAACTGTAATTCCGCCACCACTTGGAAACTAGGGACACAGCGAGCCCTCCCTTCTATCCAGCAGCAAGAGGGGGCATCGGAGTTTTGAGGGAATGCCTTGCAAATGTTTTTATGGTCGCCCATCTTGCCAATATTTCAGGCTAGTTGGCCATAGACGGGATTCAATTTTCAGTTTAGTTCCTTTCTTTCTTGTTGATTTAAGACTTTAGTTACATGATTATCAAGCTTATTATCAATTAAAAAGACATATGAATGCATGAAAATTAAGAAGAGAGAGATAGGAAGGATACCCAAGTAAGGAAGATGCACCGGCAAGGAAAGAGGAGAACTAAGCGGCTAAGGTGAGGAAGACAGCCCCTTACACCAAAAATGAATTCCTCTTTCGGATTTATAAAAATGAAAATGATGGCAAGGATATGTGAAAACACCCCTACACCAAAATTTCATTTAACCGGGTAGAGAATATAATACGTTCGGTCTTTCTCGGACTACGTTCGGTCCTTTCCAAACCGTGTCGGCATCTAATTATTATTATTATTATTATTATTATTATTATTTATTATTGTTATTTCACAGTCTTTACAATCTCCCCAACTTGGAAATATTTTGTTCCTGAAATATTATAATGGCAACAGGAACCATCTTGATTACAGGACAATCACAATTAACTATTTATTCGGTATCGGTTCATGCTACTACAATCCTAAGAAATCTTATGTCACGAATAGGCTTGGGTATTTCCTTGTCATTTCTTGTTCAGTCTCCCATGTAGCTTCCTCTAATCCCTGATTTTTCCCCAATACTTTTACAAAAGGAATTTCCTTATTCCTGAGTGCCTTGCTAGGACGCAAATCGGCTTTTCCGCGTAGGTTAAATTTGATTGTAGCTCAAAGTCTTCTAAATTTGTGATTATATGATCCTCATCCCATACATATTTCTTTTGCATTGACACATGGAAAGCATTGTGTACTCCACCTATGCTTGGTACTAATGCTAGTCTATATGCACAATTTCCAACTTGATCTACGATTGGAAACGGTCCTATGAATCTTGGCTTCAACTTCCCCAATATTTTAAATCTGATCAACCCCTTCGTAGGAGATGTTTTTAGGTGCACAAACTCCCCAACTTGGAACTCTAGGTCCTACCTTCGAGTATCAGCATAACTCTTTTGTCGATGCTAAGCTGCCTTAAGTCATTGCTGAATGAGTTTCACCTTTATAGTTACTTCTCTCACCATCTCTGGCCCGACTATAACTGCTTCGGTAGACTCCAGCCAGCATGATGGAGATCTGCAGGGTCTACCATATAAGGCTTCAAATGGTGCCATCCCTATACTAGCTTGGCAAGATTTATTGTAGGTGAATTTAGCCAAGGCTAAGTGTTTCTCCCAATCACCTCCTCAGTCAAGAATGCAAGCTCTTAAGAAATCTTCCAAAGTTTGAATAGTCCTCTCACTCTGACCATCAGTTTGGGGATGATATGTTGTACTCAGCTTGATTTGGGTCCACATGGCTTTTTGGAAAACTTCCCAGAAATGTGAGGTGAATAGGGGATTGCGGTCAGAGACTATCTCCTTTAGAATCCCATGCAACTTGACAATATTGTCAATATACAATCCTGCCAGGTATTCCACTGCCCTCATTGATTTCGTGGGGATGAAGTGAGCTACCTTAGTTAGTCGGTCCACAACTACCCACATGGAGTCATGCTTCTTTGGAGTCCTCGGTAGCTTTACGATAAAATCACATGTGACACACTCCCATTTCTAGGTTGGTATTTCTAAAGGCTGCAATAGTCCTCCAGGTAGTTGATGTTGGGCTTTGATCTGTTGGCAAGTCTGACACTTAAAAACCAAATCCACAACATCCCTCTTCATCCCAATCCTCCAGTAGGTTCGCTTTAAATCCTGATACATTTTAGTAACTCTAGGGTTCATCGAGAACTTTGAGCGATGAGCCTCTTCCAAGATATTCTGCCTTACTAAATCATCCTTGGGTACACAAAACCTTCCTCTAAATCTGATCACATTATTTGAATCAGCTACAATGTCAGGAATCTTGTCCAACATTTCATTCAGCTCCTCATCACCCATTTGTGCTAGCTTAACATGATCAACTAAATGATTGGAAATAACCAAATTTGCCAATAACGCAGTTAGTTGCTCCACATGGTTGATAGCGACCACTTTTGCTGACATGGCCCAATGTCTAGCTAGCTGCTGACTTTTATCCACCTTGCCCTTTTGGCTCAACGTGTCGGCTACCACATTCGCTTTCCCTGGAGGGTGTATGATTTGGAAATCATAGCCCCTAAAATATTCTATCCACTGCCTTTGTCAAAGGTTAAGGTCATTTTGGGTGAAGATATACTTCAAACTTGGGTAGTAAGTGAAGACTTCAAACTGGGCTCCATACAAGTAGTGTCTTCAAATTTTCAGCGTAAAAACCACTGTTGCCATTTCCAAGTCATGGGTTGCATAATTTTGCTCATGAATCTTCAATTGACGAGAGGCATAGGCCACCACTTTACTTTCTTGCATAAGGACACATCCTAAACCCAACAAAGATGCATCACTGAAGACTACGAATCCTTCATTACCATTTGGCAAGATCAAAAATGGTGTAGTTGTTAGACTCTTCTTCAGAGACTAGTAACTCTCCTCACACTTACTACACCATTCGAACTTGACTCCCTTCCTTGTGAGTTTGGTCATCGGCAATGCTATTAAGGAGAAGTCTTTAATAAATTTCCTATAGTAACCCACTAAGCCAAGGAAGCTTCTGATGTCTATGACTGATTTGGGTTGTGGCCAATCAGTGACTGCTTTTACTTTTGATGGATCCACTGTAATTTCAGCCTTTGAGATAATATGACCAAGGAAGTTTACCTCCTTCAACTAGAAGTCACATCTTGAGGGCTTGGCGAACAGTTGATTCTCTCTTAGAACTTGAAGAGTAATGGACTGGTGCTTCGCATGCTCTTCTTCATTATTTGAATAGACCAGAATGTCGTCCAGAAACACAATAATAAACGTGTCCAAGTATGTGTGAAATACTCTGTTCATGAGTGACATAAAGGCCACTGGTGCATTTGTTAGATCAAAAGGCATGACCAAAAACTCATAATGTCCATACCGAGTTCGGAAAACCGTTTTCTGTATGTCTAACTCCTTTACTCACAATTGGTGATAACCAGACCGTAAGTCTATCGTAGAAAATACTCTGGCTGTTTTTATCTGATCAAACAAGTCATCAATCCTTGATAAGGGGTACCGATTCTTGACTATCACTTAATTGAGTTGTCGATAGTCAATACACAACCGAAGTGACCCATCTTTCTTCTTCACAAAAGAACAGGGGCTCCCCAGGGTGAAGTACTTGGTTGGATGAAACCTACCTGCAACAACTCTTCTACTTGACTCTTTAACTCGTTGAGTTGAGCCATGCGCTATGGTGCTTTAGAAATTGGTTTTACTCCAGGTGCGAGGTCAACAGCGAACTCCACTACCTGCTTAGGAGGTAACCTTGGAAGTTCATCTGGGAATACATCAGGAAACTCTGCTACCACAATAATCATAGACAGCTCTTTGAGCTTTGACTCAAACTCAACTAAGTTAGACAAAAGACTTTACAACCTACACCAAACAATGGGCAGTCGATGGAATGTGGAATTTGGTTAGGATAGCTGCCACAAAGTCTGCCCACACGATGGAAGAAATCTCACGTCGATGGAATGTGGTTTTTTCCATGGATTTCCACCAGTAAGATGCTTCTTCCTGAAGCATGCATGTTGCCAACCTCACTTGATGGTGGTGGGGCACAAACATAGCCCTAAAGGCTTTTTCGGTAATGTCAATCTAGTTCTCCACCTTCATTGGATCGATTCCTCCAATAAATAATTCCGCTCCATTCTTCCTAAACTTTTCCATAGTGCAACGGTCACTATCATCAATAGCTAGCTGCACCACTTGTTGGACTGCTGGTCCCCTCGCTTGCCCGGGTCAGCTAACCTTGCTTGCCCTTGGGCACTTCCCTGACCACCATCTAGGATGATTCTGGGATCCGCTGCCGAGTTTGAGGCTCCATTCCCTGCTACCACTCCTAGTAACTACTCAACAATATTCTATACAACAGAATTTGTATTTTCTAAAGCCTGTGCCCGTCCCTGTATGGTTGTTAGAATTTGGGCCCATACATTCTTTGTGTTCCCATCATGCTTCATTAATATGTTCTCTTTCAGTTGTGACTCAGGTTTATTAGTGAATAAATTTCTTAATTCAAAACATAACATAGTGGGAAAAGATAATTATTGGACTTTTCAACTAGGTACTTGAGTCATAATTTGTGAGCTAGTGGGAAACTATGCTCTAATACCACCTATAACAACCCGCCCGAACTAGATCGGGTGTTACTTAAAAATATAATTTGTTATAAACATAACATTCCAAAACATGAATTGTAATACTGCAAATAAGTCTAGAATTTATAAATCATAAAAATAAAACATGTTCTGATAGCATATAACAATATATAAAGTTACCGTCCCACAGTCTCAGACCATTTCCCATAGCCACAATTATAACACAAGAGGGTAAAAATGAAGTCCAATTTATTATCGATTCATCCATTGAGGTTTACATGGTGGGTTATAATAGATCACCTTTCCGTGATCACTCTTAGGATTACATTCATCCTCATGTGGAAGAGGAAAGCATGATTATGCACTCAAGTTATGTATGCAGACATATGTGTAATACGTGCCTTTGTTTGCGTTAGGTTCACGTTCGACAAGCATATCATGTAGTGGTATGGTTGATAGCAGTATGACCTCATAGTGATGTATTAAGTCACACAGCATATGTATGTGTAGTTGTTTATATAATTTGATCATGGCCTATGTCAGTAGAGTGTCTAACCTGTAAGTTAAACTATGAGGATGGAATTTTCTTAAGTACGGGAGGTTGTGAAACCCAGACTTTCTGTCTAGTGGTTTTAATTTTGGTTTGTTTGTGACCTAGATCGAGTTGCTTACTGACCATTTTGCCACGTATTTATATATGGTTTGTTGGTATGTATGAGTTACCCTAGCCTTAGCTTCTTCGGCTTTGTTGCCCCCATCCAACGCTATGTGCCTGACCATTTTTTTTATGATTCAGTTCAGTTGAGTGAAGTCTAGTTATACTTTAGTGCGAGTCCCCTACGTGTCTAGTCACTTTTCATGCGTTGTGGTAATGTTTGTTTCATGTGTTGCAAGCAGAAAAACCTAAAATGATGCAAACGAGCACCGGATGTAAAATGCATCATGCCAGTGCCCTCGCACCTAGACAAAGTTTGAATTTAATACACAAATTCAAACCACAAATGCAAAGATGTTGTCGAAGCACCCCTACACCTGTAACATGCCTTATTTTGGGAATTTTTTTATGTTGTATTTATTTATTAATTTTATAAATCACCAATATTTTCCTTCTCTTTTTAAAAAATTTCAAATCCTAATACACCTCATTAGGTGTGATACCCATGCCTATGACATCACATAACTAACAACCTTTTTTTAAAAAAACCCCACCCACATCCTCACCTTTCCACCCTAGCCCAACCACTCTATTCACCTTCAACGTCTCTCTCCTTTTCCCAACCTTCTTCTCCATTCTTTGCGCTCTCTGTACCCTTGCTTAGCCTTCCAAGATGTTCTTCTTCTACGGGTTGAAGCACTTGGAGTTGGAAAACTTCGAATGACTTCCTCTTGAACTGTTAAAGATATGTTCTTTCCCTAGTTTTGGTTGATGATTCTTGTTTGGGGTGTTGTTTGGTGTATAGATGTTATCGTTTACATTTTATTGAATTTTTACATTTTGTGCTTCTTAAAGAATTTTGAGAGGTGGTTTTATGTCGTTCTCATGCGTAACTAAATAGTTATGATTTTGGAATCATCTATGTGTCCAGATCTGCACTAGTTGAGCATAAACTTTATAACTCATTTTTAGATGTTAGATATGTATGATCTTGGTCTATTAGTTTTCACACGATATAGATCTACAAGTTATGTTTTGACAATGTCAACTAATTTGGCATGGGTGATCAAGAAAAGTCCAAAATTAGACGAAGGGTGGCGGATTCCAAGGTTCCAACGACCTAATTGCCCATTTCCTCCATTTTTAAACATTGATATGATTTTAATTTCATGATATATCTTACGATAATCTCTTAAGCATGTTGTGATGTTAATATGATAAATTTACCGTACTAAAATTACCTCAACTAAGGCTTGTGTGCATATGTTGTGTTCTGTGTTGACTGTATGTGTCGGGTGTTTAGTTAAATCTTTAGCTAATAATTAGATCATATAAAAATGTATAAAAATTTCCAAATAATCAAATAATTGTTTTATGTAACCCTGAAAATTTTGGTGTTATAAAAAATTCATTCTAATGGTTAATTGGATCTAATTTGTAGAGTACACAGGAACTAAGTTCATAATCCTGTGTATATGATTTCATTTGAAAAATCTATGGAAAATATATTAATCTGTGAGATAATTATATAATAAATTATAGAGCTTACTAATTGCCTTAATATTGTCTATGTAAATTTGTTGAGCATTTAGGTATGCAAGTAATTCAGTATAATTTTCTAGTTCTACCTTAGTTGGGTAAATTACATAAATCACTTAATCAGAAATCAAGATTTGAAAGATTACCTAGGCCCAACTACAAGTAAATTAGACCTGAAATATTAATGAGATAAACTTTCAATTGTTATGTAACTATTCCAATTGACCCAAGCCCAATTGGGCTTCTCAGGCCCATGGGGTACTGTTTACAACATATTAATAAGACCTTAATTATCCTTAATCAACATGATAATCAACAAATTATCACTTGTTAATATTCATGTGAGATGCTTAATGTGTCTAGAAGTAGGGGTTCAAATTTCAGCTTAATCAGATACTATTTGGTCTTTTTGAAAAATCGTCTGGGTAAGTCCGACGATAAAACCCTAAGTACAAAATCATGCATTAAGTAGAATTGTAATCCCAAACCTTAAATTAAACTACCTGATGAGGTTTAAACCATCACTAAGTAAAATAAGTAAGTTAAGTAAGTTTTATATATTGTACATATGTGGAGGCTTTGGTTTTCGAATTAAAGCTCTAGAAATATATAATATGAGCCTCTTCCCTAAGCCTATTATATAAGTACGCACTAGTCCCCTTCTACACTTAATGGTGCAATGTATGTAAGGTACTGCAAATGCAGCGCGTTTCCTGAAATTGTAGCACATTGGTTCCGAGCCACATGGGTAATGGGGCAAGTGATATATAGATGATTTGAGGGCATAAGCGATATATGAATGTTTATATATTTGTAAAAGATGCCTCTTTGTAGGCAATTATGGTATGATATGTGGCCGCATCGGCCTTCACTTACCACCCTGTATGATTTTAGAAGTTTTTATAACTTTTTTGTGGGTGTTTAGATACCCATTTGAAAGTAATATTATATTCTTAGTCTCTACAGAACTTGTAATCAATTCTTTAATTGCTAACATTTTTCTCTAATATATATAGGTGTTTAGTCTTTTTGACCGGCATAAGTGGATGGACCAAATGGCTTATGGCAGGAGATTTCGTGTTGTCTTTCTATCAATTACTGAGTTGATATGGAATTGAGATATCGTATGTTATAGAAATAGGCCCTAAAGTTGTATAAACTTATATTATTCAAGATAATTAAATTGATTATTGTTGTGCACGTGTGTTGTATATATGATTACATTATTATTGTGGTGCAGACACACTTTGGGGCACTCTAACTATCATTTCCAATGTATATGCCTCAAAGTCCTAGAACACGATCAGGTGTTTACCAGGTACGCAAAACATATTTGTTATAGTCGTGTGAGTATGTGATAAAGAAACGTAGGTAAGAGGAGTATACAGTTCAAACCACTTGAAGACCCATGTGAAGTCCGAGTGTTAGAGTTTGATACCCCAGCATTCGGTGATGCGGTGTTTTATTATTTTATTATTTTTCACATGTCAAGTATGTGAATAGCTAACCACTTCAAATTCTCTATATTCATGCGCATGTAAGAAATTAAAAAATGTGATGAGTCACTTGAACTAAGTAGTAAGAAAAAGTTCATGTCACTACATGCAACTTCAAAACTGTAGCCGAGTTGTGCCTCTTCTGGAATTGAAAGTGATCATTAGAATTTTTTAAGTGACCACTCTTAGTTTTGCCTCTATTGTGGCTAGGGGTGATCATATAGAATCCTTAAGTTTAAGAATCTCTCTATGCTAGTATAAATCAATAAGTATATGGGATGAAACCCTGTAAGGTTTCCCATCTTAAGCCTCCATAAAGTATGAGATCCGTTTTTGTAAAGTTTGTACAAGAATAGCCTAACGAATAGTTTTCCAAAGTATAACACGCACTTTGGTCCGCCCTTGGACCAAATAATGGGGTGTTACACTTGTGAGACATTCAACCTCAATACCTACCACCCTTGGAGGAAAGAAACGTGGAGGAGGGGGTGATTGGATCTCCAAGGGTAGGAGAAGAAGGTTGTTGGAGGGGACGAGGGAAGGAGAAATCGGGAAAAGGTGAGGAGAAGGATTTTATATAAAAAGGGAGGTAGCTTAGTGTTGCTATATGTATGGGTGTAAAACCCACGATTAAAGTCAGGGTTTTATATTCAGAACCGGTCAGTTCGACTGTTGTTTTCGAGTCGAGTCAGATTCAGAACACGTGTACTAAGCCAACGCCAGTCGCGTGTATGAGCTATGAAGGTCATGCGTACCCAAGTATATGTTGATAACGTCATGAACACAGCAGAACAGGATGAGTTATCAGAATATATGAGAGTATGCCAGTCATTTTTTTATTTTTATATATAGTGGATCGTAGAATTAGTTTTAGGCCGTTTACCACGTTAGGACGTGTTACGGGCAGTTTGGGTGTGTTGTTAGTCATAGAGCATATCATTATAATGTTTTGGTGTTTCATTGATTTTATGGGATTTTTCTCGATTTTTTTTAGGATTTAATATGCCTTAGTTATTATTCCTGACTTGAGCCAGACACTAGTCAAGTAATATTTACGATATTGCCACCCAGTTGTTTTTCTCACTTCCCCAACCTTTCTTCCTCCCCCATCAAAACCCTAGCTGTGCCATCATCTTTTCTTTATCACCGCCACCACCATCGACGTCGGCCTGCCGACGTTCGTCGCCGCCAGGCCCACGCCGTAGTGTTGCCATGCCGCTCCGACCAGCCCCGGCTGCTTCCAGACCGCCGTGATGCCGGAATCGTCACGCCTAGCACCGCGGCTACGTTTCAGTTGCATCACCGATTCTGTCGCTGGTGACTGTTGCAGCCGCCATCCAGTGGTTGCCTCAACACCATCAACCTCCCAGTGACCGTTCCCTATTGGAACAGAGGCCATCACCGCCTAGGCCGGCCGGATCGAGTACCTCATCGTTGTCGCCTCTGTTTTGCCAATTTCTAGCAAGCCGCCACCTCTGCAGACCATGTCGATGCGGCAGATGTGTTGGGCTCACAAAGCCAGTTCCAATGGTACCCAATATGACCCCTATCCAACTAGTAGACGCCGCCAGTGATTGTCGCCGAAAGCTGCAAAAAAACCGCCGAAACCCGCCGGAAAACCGGATTCACTGGAATTGGCCGGATCTTCTGCAGAGCTCATCTAGTCGATCCCAATCGAACTTCAGACGCTAATGAGCGCTGAATTTGAGCTCTGAGATGAGCGACAAAACCCTAGTGCTCGCCGATTGCCAATCACATGAGGTATAATTACCTCCGAGTTAGTTATTTAAAACTTGATGATTGTTAGCACAACATGCTAGGGTTGATTTATGATGTGATTGATAGTGCATGAAGGATAAGTGATGAAGTGATAAGGTACATGATGTGATTGATAGTGCATGGAGGATAAGTGATCTAATGAGATAAGTAAATATGAGCATGCTAATTAAGTATGATGTAAAAACATAGTAAAATTGGTATGAATAGGATTAGTTAGACATATTTTCATACTTATTATTATTTGATTGTTGATTGATATTCATTGAGTTTGATGCATTATTTAGTTAGCGGGCGTTATTATTTAGTTTTTGATGTGTAGGTACGGAGTAGGAGCTCGCCGCCTAGGCGCGATGACACACTTGGAGCTTCTACCAGGTTCGTTTAGGCCTCGACTCTATTTTACGCTCTCCTATTGTATGTTTATTTTATTATTTGCAGGATGAGTTAAGTGGCCTTTTATCGGATACCACTCTCGGGCCATTTAACCGAGCAGTTTTCTGCATTAATAACTCCTCGAGGATGATTTCGAAAACAAGATCCACCACAAGCTGCCTTCGGGCCTATTATATAAATCCCTACCCAGCCCTATATATATGTAGTTTTCACATTTTTAGTGAGACGAGAGATGGAGAAATCGACTGCACGTACCATGAGCGGATGCCGTGACAGTCAAAGCGGGCTCGGATTAGTGCCAGCGGACTGTTCCATTCCCAAGGGATCCTGACAACTCCGCATTTGAGTTCCTCACACCCAGAGAATGTGGAGATTTATTGGTACTATTTAGTACAGTGCATGTCCAGATTTGTGGTTCAAAGGGTACTCAACCTTCGTGCTTAAGGCCAAGAGAAATATTGAGGTAAGGAGAGGGCTTAGGATTTGAGACCAAAAAATGAAGTAAGAAAATGCCAATAGCGGCATCAGCAGTAGCAGATCGTAAGTTCGGGATGCTACTGGGTCTGCAGCCTAGTGGCTCCTCAGTAGTGCCCTTCAAAGTGTTCACGTGGAGTATATGATGTTTTCTTTCATATGAGAGTTTGCTCTCATAGCCAGCTTGTTATAGTTATTTTATTATCTGGACCAGTAACACTTTTTACTTACATGTTTTTATACTATATGTAGGTAATAATCACAAGTTGGAGGAGCCAGCATGGACAAAGGAGCACTATTGTCACTTGCACACATGTCACTCGATTGGGTGATTATATTTTCTTTATGATGCTATTATATTGTGTGAATGAATTTGCGTGATATATAGATACATGTTTGCATATATGTTTATATATAGTATTTTGAGAGGGTGACCCTAATTGAGCTTTTAGGGGAAATTCTGTCCGTTTTATTTCAAAATTTTTATTGATTTTGATGGTAATTGTTATGGTGTGTAATTTAGTTTGCATATCATCCATGTAGTATCATATTAGGATTCTGTGTATTTGTCTATGCATAACGAGTAATATCTTCATCTTAAGACGCCGAGATTGGATCCACATGAGTTAGGTTCGGGTTAGCCGACCTAACCGGGGCTTGTAACATACCGATTCACTTCACGAGAGTGAACAGGATTTGGGGTGTTACAGAATTAGTATCAGAGCCACTCTCGGTCGATTAAGATGTAAGATACTTTTATAGGTGATGTGTGTGCAAAGACAGCTCCAAGTCCAGCTAGCAGGTATGTTTCTTTGATTTTCTTTATGTTCAGATCTTTTTTTCATAAGTTGTTTGGATAACAGTGTATTCAGGACCTTATCTGAAGTATGTAGAATTGGCCTTAGTTAAGTTGGCAGGTCATTTCTATGGATTTTTCTCATGATATTAGACTATTGTCAGTTAGATATGAGCAAGGAATGTTGTAGTGCTAGCAGAGGTAGAATAGGTATAAGATCTCATCTTATATCAAATTCGGATGTCAGTAGATGTGAGCACGAATCTGACAGGATTGTCATGATCGGCTTAGATACCCATTAGTTCTGTCCATCGCATAAGTGAATTAGATGATTGACCAGGTGTTTGAGTCTTGCGTGTCACCACATTAGTCCTGTTTGCATGGGACATGGTGTACATGATGAGAATGAGTTAAAAAAAGAGGGGTAACAATAAGAAGCTTGAAGTATAGAGATACTAGCAAGTTAGTTGGCACATGACCTGGACCACTTCCAGAAGATAGTGATGAATGAGGATGAGTAGCGAAGTGGATTGATAGTGCAATAGGCACTTCACCGCATCCTCTTCCACTAGTTTATGGCCTATAGGCAACCATTTTGGCTTCACTTTGCCATACAGAGGTCTCAATATGATCAGGAAAAGATCAGAACCACTATTGAGGGCCAGTTAGCACTGATGAAAGCAGCCACTCCAGATTTCAGGAGATTACAGTGAGTTCAGTGTAGGTTTACCATCATATGTGTCAGTACATGATCCAAACCCCTCTGGATTAGACACGTATGGTTGGACAACCTGAGCCTAGTTGCTGGCAACTAAGATATGTAAGAGACAGTAATGGATTTACGATATATATGATCAGGATCAAATTCGTAGAACCTAGTTAGCATTGTTGCCGGCTGAGTTGCTCAACCACTGACCGAGTGCACAACCGCCGACTGAGTGCATAACCACCAACTGAGTTGCACAACCGCCGACCGAGTTGCACAACCGCTGACAGAGTTGCACAACCACCGACCGAGTGCACAACCGCTGAGTGAGTGCACAACCACCGACCAAGTTGCACAACCGCCGACCGAGTTGCATGACCACCGACTGAGTCACATAACCACGGCTGAGGTGTACAACCACCGTCGAACCCCACTAGCTCTCTTGCAATCATTATCTTGACCTAACACCCTTGGATTAGATATATATTGCAAGATGACCCCATCAGATACTGTTAGTGATAGTTTCATAAGGATGTGCATGGAAAGAATTAGGGAACATGATAGTATGACCTCTAGATGGGATGGTCACAATGATCAGATTGTGCAGATTGCATGATAATGCATCTATGGGCCACAACTAGCATAGATCAGATGGTTAGTAGACGGTCACACATGCTGTTATGTGATGGACCAACCAGTGATAGGAATTTGACTTATATTAGAGTATTGGGCATATATAGAGGGTTAGTGACGAAGGGTTTTCCAGAAGGATAGTGATTCCCTTGTGTTTCGCTAGCACGATTACGTTCTCACCTTGAGACATAGGATTGAGCCTTGCCTTGAGTATAGAGGTACCTTTATGGTACTGATTAGGGTTTATAGTACCTTCTGATAAGGATTTCACCCCAGCATGAGAGCAATGTAGACAGAGACTTTAGACAGCATAGACCATCCTGACAAGACCGTTATATCAATGTATGTTCATCTTCATTAATAGTCTTGCTTGAGAGTCTACCACGGCGGTATTAGTCATGTGAGTCAAGATTAGTAATACAAATCGATACGGGACGGAGGAGCACTATTGTCACTTGCACACATGTCAGTCGATTGAGTGATTATATTGTGTTTATGATGTTATTATATAGTCAATGGTGTGATTAAATGCTTGAGACATGATGATGTGACATGATTAAATGTTAAGACATGATAGAATGTGAAACATGAATAGAGTGCACAGTGGAAGCGTTGTGGGTTGAGACCCCAGTTCAAGAATGAGTTTAAAGTATATTAGATTGTGTGTTAATGAAATTGTTGATATACGCATATATACTTGTATATATTATTTTGACAGGGTGGACCCTAATTGCACTTTTAGGGGAGACTTCTGTCCGTTGTATTTTAGAATATTTATTAATTTTGATCGTCATCGTATTGTTGTATGAATTACCTTGCACATCATCCATGTAGTGTCATGTTAGGATTTTGAGCATTTATCCATGCATGACAAGTCGTATCTTCATCTTAAGACACCGAGATTAGATCCACATAGTTGGGTTCGGGTTAGGCGACCTAACCGGGGCCTGTAACATGTCGGTACGGTTCACGAGAGTGGATCGGAATCACCGTGCCTAGCTCGGCGGCTACGTTTTAGTTGCGTCGCCGATTCTGCTGCCGGCCACCGTCATAGCCACCATCCAGTTGTCGCCTCCAGCGAGCTGCCACCTCTGCCGACAAGGTCGATGCCATAGATGAGTTGGGCTCACTGAGCCGGTTCCAATGGTACCCAATATGACCCCTATCCAGCTAGTAGACGCCGCCGGTGATTGTCACCCGAAGCTCCCAGAAAACCGCCGAAAACCGCCGGAAAACTGCCGAAACCCACCGCAAAACCGGATTCACTGGAATTCGCCGGATCTTCTGTAGAGCTCATCTAGTCGATCCCAATTGAACTTCGGACGCTGATGAGCGCCGAACTCGAGCTCTGAGATGCGCGACAAAACCCTAGTGCTCGCCGATTGCCGATGACATGAGGTATAATTACCTACGAGTTAGTTATTTAAAACTTGATTATTGTTAGCACAACATGCTAGGGTTGATTTATGATGTGATTGATAGTGCGTGAAGGATAAGTGATGAAGTGATAAGGTACATGATGTGATTGATAGTGCATCGAGGATAAGTGATTTAATGAGATAAGTAAACATGAGACATGTTAATCCAGTATGACGTAAAAATCGACTGTACGTACCATGAGTGGATGCCATGACAGTCAAAACAGGCTTTAGATTAGTCCCAGTGGACTATTCCATTCTTGAGGTATCCTAACAACTCCGCGTTTGAGTTCCTCACACCTAGGTACTGTTTAGTATAGTGCATGTCCGAACTTGTGGTTCAAAGTGTACTAAAGGTGACTGCCTGAGAGTACTTGGCCTTCATGCTCAAGGCCAGGAGAAATATGAAGGTAAGGAGAGGGCTTAGGATTTGAGACCAGAAAATAAAGTAAGAAAATGTCGAGAACGTCATCAGCAGCAGTAGATCAGTAAGTTCGGGATGCTGCCGGGTCTGCAGCCCAGTGGCTCCTCAGTAGTACCCTGCAGAGTGTTCACGTGGAGTGTGAAATCCTTCAACTTAGTCCCACATCTAATACCTACTGGGAGAAGATCTTGTTTATAAGTGGGAATGGACTATAGATCTTTAACTTTCGGGGTAACCATTTTAAAGAAATGACTTAGCCCATTACGTTGCACTTTGGGCTGGGTCTTTACAAATGGTATCAGATCCGACCTGGTTCCGTGTTAAATGGTGGGCTGGATTAGAAACGTTGGCTAGGCTGCCGGTCACGGGCCAGAAAGGTCGTGGGCTGGGGCTAGCAACTGGCCAAGAATAGGCATTTCGGGGACGAAATTTCCTAAGGTGGGTGGATTGTGAGATCCCTCAACTTAGTCCCACATGTAATACCTACTGGGAGAAGATCCTACTTATAAGTGGGAATGGACTAGAGATCTTAAACTTCCGGGGTACCCATTTTAAAGAAATGACTTAGCCCATTACGTTGCACCTTTGGGCTGGGTCGTTACAAATGGTATCAGAGCCGACCTGGTACCGTGTTAGATGGTGGGATGGACTAGGGACGTTGGCTAGGCTGCCGGTCACGGGCCAAAAAAGGTCGTGAGCTGCGGTTAGCAACGGGCCAAGACTAGAAACGTTGGCTAGGCTGTCGGTCACGGGCCAGAAAGGTCGTGGGCTGGGGCTAGCAACGGGCAAAGAATAGGCATTTCAGGGACGAAATTTCCTATGGTGGGTGGATTGTGAAATCCCTCAACTTAGTCCCACATCTAATACCTACTGGGAGAAGATCCTGTTTATAAGTGGGAATGGACTATAGATCTTTAACTTTCGGGGTACCCATTTTAAAGAAATGACTTAGCCCATTACGTTGCACTTTGGGCTGGGTCGTTACATGGAGTATATGATGTTTTCTTTCATATGTGAGTTTGCTCGCATAGCTAGTTTGTTATAGTTATTTTATTGTACGGACTAGTAATACTTATTGCTGATATGTTTTTATACTATATGTAGGTAATAATCACAAATTGGAGGAGCCAGCTTGGACAAAGGAGCACCGTTGTCGCTGCACACATGTCACTCGATTGGGTGATTATATTTTGTTTATGATGCTATTATATTGTGTGAATGAAGTTACGTGATATATAGATACATGTTTGCATATATATATATTTTGACAAGGTGACCCTAATTGCACTTTCAGAGAAAATTTTGTCCATTTTATTTCAGAATTTTTATCGATTTTGATCGTAATTGTGATGGTGTGTAATTTAGTTTGCATGTCATCCATGTAGTATCATGTTAGGATTCTGTGTATTCATCTATGCATAACGAGTAATATCTTCATCTTAAGACGCCGAGATTGGATCCGCATGAGTTAGGTTCGGGTTAGCCAACCTAACTGGGGCTTGTAACATGCCGGTTCGGTTCACGAGCGTGAACCAGATTTGGGGTGTTACAATGGGTGTCATACCTAAGGAGGTATAAGTTAGATAAAGAGGTATGGGTGGCATACCTATAGAGATATTGTTGGATTAGATAAAGAGATATTGGTTGGGCTAGATAAAAGGTTTAAGTTGGGTTAGTCCAAAACATTAAAAAACTTAAGATTTTTACGTTAATCTAATCGGGCCCACCTTGAGAATTTCAATGAAGGACCCAAAGACAGGTTAGGACAGTCCGAAAGGTTTATCAAACACATTGCAAGCACACAGAACATGCTCGAGGGACACAGTCTTACCATCTATAAACTTACGATTCAATTAGATTAAAAATAGAAAAGTCGAGCATGCAGCTTCTAAACCGGTATACCGAGCACCGAACGAGGCTAAGGCCATGCAAACTTACACCATACCACACGAACAATGGTAATAGGGGCTAGACCCTACTATCTTGATTCAGGTAAACATCAAACCTTCAGTAAATTCCTCAGGTAGATGACCACCGGTTTTACATAAATCAGCAACCTTGACATAATAATAATAATAATAATAATAATAATAATTTAGTTATTTGTAAAAAATATAAAACATGTTTTCATCTATATCAATAAACAGAAGATAATAACAACATGATTAACCATTACTAATGTCATTACTTGATTTAATTCAACTTAATTTTACTTCATTACAAATTAATTAATATTTAACTACCCATGAATTAGACCTAAAACCAAAAGAGCATAAACACCCTGAAAATTTGTGCAATACAAAATAAATACAAATGTGTGCACTCAGGAAACAAAATAGCAAGAGGAAGAAAAGGAGAGATATAAGTATACGCTAGAGAATATGGAGAGACTCCTAATAAGGAAGGGACGACCCAAGGGAAGAAAAGAAAACCTTGTGGATGCCTACAACATGGGAAGATAAAAGTGATTTAGTCTTACTAATTTTTTACCAAATTGACATCCATAATCAGTTTTTCACTCTGAAAGGGATATAATAATCTAAATTTAAATTCTACTTAAAACTTTATACCCCCTAATTTTACCAATCACCCATAGCATCCAGCCACTTCATTAATTATTACAATTTTCCACACAATTAGCTAAATGTATTACATGTTTGAATGTAAAAAGACAATTAATAATAATAATATGAAAACACTCTTAAAAAAAAGATTTTGGAAATCAAATCTCACTCATAACTCCCAACCCATGGCCAATGTATTTAACTTGTGGTCAAACCTTATTTGACTGAAAGGAAAAAAATAAAAATAAAATAAAATAAAATAAATGATGCTTATTGGAAATAATCCATAAATATCACCGGTTCCACATGCCTAAGAATAATAATTAAAAATTAATTATATCATTCTCAAAAGTTTCTTTAATTTAATAATATTTAAGAGTTACATAACCCTAAATAAAAAAGACATTTATTTTCCAGGTTTTACAATCTCTTGGCTTGGGAATTTTCATCGTAGAAAATATGTTACGGTCATAAGGAGAAAATTACTCATTCATCAAACTTCCTTATATTATCCTATGCATTTCATCCATAATGCGTTGGTATACTTATAATTAGCTTTATAGAAATTAGTTTAAATATCTTCACATTTTCCTATACAAGTTCATTTTACCAAAATCACGATTTACAATTTTCTTTTCGCTTCCATTTTTTAATGGTTGATTCGTGAGTCATTTTAATCTACTTTTTCACAACTTCTACATCCTAAAGCAAAATTGTACGAGGAAACTTCAATAGTTGTGCTCTGTTGCATTTGAATAGTCATTTGAAATGACTCTACCCAAGTCACTATAATGCTTTGGTTTCCATACTTCTCGTAAACCCATATTAGCAAAATATAATTTATTGGTGCATTTTCTTTTTGATGTAAACAATGTCACTCATATACATAGTTAAAGTGGGCACTCTATCCCATGACACTATCATCCACATTACATAGGTGTCCTCTACTACCGAGATAACACATCCTATTGTAAGGCGTCTCATTTAAGTTCATTGGTTAAGTGTCATGTACACCTATTATGACACATAAGTAACACACGGTCTCATACTAAACACTTCCATAATTTCTTCTAACTCAATATCAATAGAAGCTTTTATAATATGGTAAAGATATGTGTTTATAAATCGATTACCTATACAATACCTCAGGGTCTCATATCCTTCTAAAGGTTCCCTTTTAATTTGCCCTTCCACTTACAACTTGTTTCAAATCTAGAAGTCACCACCTCAATCCTCACTACATAAATTTTTGATAGTCAACTCTTTAAAACATCCCCCCACTGTGAATGACACTACCGGTATTACTTTATTTCTTTTCTGTTCCTTCTATTTTTTTAAAATAATTTTTTTCTAACAATAAAAAGGTACATAGTTATGTATAATGTATGATATAAAATGTCCTATCAACATATTCGACATTTTTTTATTATTTAACAATTATCCAAATTTTGGTATTATCTAATGGTCATTCTTGTCTATTGTAATATTATATATTTGTACACTATATGACAAAATTTCTCTTGCTAGATAAACCTTTGACTACTTAATATTGGTGGATAATCTTGCCTCCCAAAATGGCACTTCTGACTCTTGGGTTGGTCCAATCATGTCCTTAACATTCATATCTTCCACACCGTACGACACCATTAGCGTTTTAGACATCATTTTATTTAAGACAATTAAATTAGATGACCGTATAGTCTTTGCGCCATTAGAAAGTGATCTAAAGTAGTCCCTCAATGTTAATTCTAATTGATGGATACTTGGTTCTAATTTACAAAATATTCAATAAAAAATCAGTGTAGTGAAATTCCTCACATTGCATTTTGTATATGTCCAAAAGTATTCACCATGTAAAATATTGAAAATTAGCACTATAAAAGAATGGTTAACAATTATAATAAAACCCTTCACCCAAGGGATAGTAGACTTTTACACTTTCAACATGGTAAGTATATATTTGCATAGTTCCATGGGATAGCTGGCTCTAATACTACCTGTAATGACTGACCTGTTCTGAGCCATAGGGAAAATGTTACAAAATAAACTAAGTGTCTCGAAAATTAATTTTCTATTAACTTATCAATATCATAATAAATCCATGACGTAAGAATTAGTTAAAATTTAAAGTCTAAGCCACGCTATTAAATAAAATATAAGATCAGCAATGCTCGGAATTAACTAAGACCTCTTGAAACAAACCAAAATCCCCTGCCACGCAAACAACCTAGAAGTATGATAAAAAATAAGAAAAATCAATAATTTAATAACAAAGTTATCTAGATGTCTAGACTCTACCCATCCCTTCATGCTCACACTTGCGAATACAATTCCGCATTAATAATAAAAATACTAAGTTATATAATTATAAGAAACAAGTTAATATATTCTACAAAATCACTAATTGAGTCTTTTAATGATTGTCTTTGCCAAACTCTTATCATGTCGGCATGGGTGGCCGAATCATCTACATTAAATCTCATATATGCACACAAACGCCACGTAGCCCACGGCCTATAGTTGCTGATTTTTGTCATTAACTCACCCTTTTGGCGTCACACGTGCATAATGAGTTGTCTTGTGCCATTGCACACAGTCACTGTTTTTAGCATGAATGTAGGTATTTAATGTTCAAGAATTTTAAGGATGTTGCCCCATGTCAGAATGTGTCAATTCTTTAACCTCGGTTATGCTCTGTGTATGGTAGACATGTGTGGGCTCATGCCGACCAAGTGTAAAGCCCCTAAAATAATTAGGTTATTTTATTTAGGGTTTTGTAAATTTTTGTCTTTTTGTATTTCGTTATTATAGAGTGTGCATGCATTTATGAATAATTTATTATGACTTACCATTACTTACCTTTTTGTTTTCCAATACCAAACTATCTCTATATTGATAACATAAGCACATTCTCCCCAATCCAAACGGGGGAACTTGTGAGAAACAACCAATTTCGTTGAGTTTTTTTAACATGATCGTTGGTTTCAAAGTTTATCAGAATTTGCCATTAGAGTTGGTTGTATGTCAACGTACCCTTATGTCATCCATGCTTTAAAATTAATATTTTTTTATATTAAGTTGTTATTAGACTTTTGTTTTGATTACGTGGTCATGGTTTGCCATGTTGGCCCATACGCCAATAGTTATATCTATGCATGGGTAAGTTGTCTCTAGCTTTCTAGTTTGATTTAGTGGTCATGGTTTATCATGTTCGCCTTTGTGCCAACACTTATATATACGCGTTTGTATGCTTCCCTTTATGATCTTACTAACACTGACTTATGATGCGGGTATGTTACCGTTGATAGATTCTAGTACATGTATATGGTTATTTATGACACAAACATGTTACCATTGACTAGATTCCGGTACATATATATATTTATGTATGATGCAGACATGTTACCGTCAACTAGATTTTGGTACTTGTATATGGTTATATATGTATATTCAGGTACATGTATAAGGGTATTATGTAGATTCCAATACATTTATATAGTTATGTATGTAGATTCCGGTACATATATATAGTTATGAATATTGTAGGCATGATGTTATTGTCGAATAATGTAATGTCCAGCCCGAACTGGCCCAGGTGTTACTTAAAATATAATTGATGTAAACCTAACTTCAAGAACATGAATTCTAATACGTCAATAAGTTTAGAATTTATAAATCATAAAAATAAAACAAATTCTGATAGCATGTGAATCCATAAAATAAACTAACTCAAAGTCCCATAGTCTCGAGCCGTTTTCCAAAGCCACATTTATAACACAAGAGAATAAAAAGGAAGACCAATTTATTATCAATTCACCAAACCATGGCTGATAAAAGAAACACCAACCACACTTTTATCCTTCAGTCCAAAGCTGTTCACCTGTGGAGGCAATTCCGCGTTAGTGATAAAACCACTAAGTTGCATAATTAAATAAAACAAGTCAATATAATCCCTATTATCATTTCACAAGACTTTAAGTTGTTATGAGCCTATGCTGAGCTATTAATATGCTGGGACAGGTGGCCACCCCATCCAGCTCTAATCCCATGCATGCACACACATGCTATGTGGCCCACGGCTTGTAGTTACCAATATTTGCCATTGACTCACCCTCTCAGTATCATAAGTGCATAATAAGCCGTCTTGCGCCACTGGGCCCTGTCACCCCTTTCGGCCTGGGGGCAAGTATTTAATCTTTTATGGGGTGCTGCCCTACGTCGAATTGAGTAGACCTCAGTTGCGCTCGGCGCAAGGTGATCAGTTATGAACTCAAGTCGACCAAGACTCCCACATAGTAATTTTAAAGGGTGTGACCCCGTGTCGGACTGAGTTAATTCCTTGACCTCGGTTGCACTCTGTGCATAGTGGTCGAATCTGGGCTCAGGCAGACTAGGGCTGCCAAAGAAGGAAAATACAACATTTCAAATAATTATACGGACCTGGAGAATTTGTAACTAAATTTGCAATCATGGCCAACAATCCTAATTTGAACGAGAACATAAAATTATACATAAGTATAATTTTATTCGAGTAGAAATGCATGCAACTAAATGACTAATATCTATCCTTATTAAAATTCAACAACACAAAACATGCAACATTAATCTTAAATATTAAATTATTCATGTGACATAATCATTTAAGTTCTACTTTACATTTTAAATTAATTATCTAAATCATAATTAACACGTCACTAATGATAAAATGATTATTAACCTATAAACAAGTATTTAATTACTATTATTAGTATATTTTCCTTTGAGATGATAATTGCTTAACCCCGATCTTGACGATTTAATTTACGGTTCTAATCTTTAATCACTATCATTATTATTAACAATTTAATTAATTACATTATTCGATTAACTTATTTAAAATGATTTGTATTATCCTAATTCAATGATATTACTAATTATTTTAAATTATTCAACTCAATAAAGGTTCGAACTTTATATATTTTCATTATGTTATTTAGGTTCAACTCTTTTGATTTTTACATGATTATAATTTAATAACCCATTTTCTACCTTACTGACTCATTATTAAAATAATCATTTATTTACCTAGTATTAAATTTAATATGATAAAGGTAAAATATTTATTTTATTAATTACTTATAACCATTTGTTTTAAAATTAATCGCTTGTACTATGCCGATTAATTATTGACCGTTGTATTTTTATTACTTATGGCAATTTGGTACAATAATTAATTAGTTTAGCAACTTTAACCCATAACCAAATAGAATAATTATTTTTAAAGATATATTATGAGTTATTATTATTTGTTAACTCGAGCCGTATCGAGTCAAGCAAAATTTACAGAACTGCCATCTTCTTCTTCCCCAACGTTCTTCTCTTCTCCACACCTTCATCTTGGCACATAACAAGTCATGTCCTTCTTCTCCAACCCCAAGATCACTACTTTCTTGCACCTTGCTCCAAATCAGATGTTCAACTACCTCAGGCTGGCATCAAAACAGGAAGGATCGGCCACCTTTGGTCGTTGTAGGGAGTAGGGCCGTTCTCCCCATGTTTGCATGTTGCCACCATGAATTCCAGCGAGAAGGTCATTTGTAGTGGCCTATGCCGGCGGTAGGAACTATTGTAATGGACCCCTGACGTTGTCGACGAAGAAAAATCCAGCGTCTACCCTCTGAAATTGCCATGACATCATCTATTTCAGAGGAACACCGCCACCTTCGTCATCCCTTGCAACTCCGCCCACAACAGGTGTAATTTCTGCCACCCATCAAAAACCAGGGATAAGGCAATGCCACCCCTTTGACCCAGCAGCCAGAGAGGCCGTCAGGGGAGTGAGGGCTGCCTTGAAATTCTTGTTTACAGTCGCCCATCTTGAGAATATTTTAGACTCGTTGGCCATGCAAGGATTTCTAGTTTCCAGTTTAGTTTAGTTTTCTTTCTTGTTGATTTAGACTTTAATTCTTATGATTATAAAGCTTATTATCAATTAAAAAGAAATATGAATGCATGAAAATTAAGAATAGAGAGATAGGAAAGATACCCAAGCAAGGAAGAAGCCAGCACCGGCAGAGGAGAAGAAGATGAGAGAATGAAGGCGGCTAGGGTGAGGAGGACATCCCCTCTCAAATATAAAATGAAAATGATGGCTAGGGTATGTGAAAACACCCCAACACCTATATTTCATTTAACCGGGTAACTGGGTAAATAATAAAATATATTAATTAACCGCGTAGAGAATATAATATAAATAATAATAATAATTCTCCAATGTTCAATCCTTCCCAAATCGAGTCTAATATGTATGTATGTATGTATGTATATATATATATATATATATATATATATTCACAGTATTTACAAATAAATTCCGGTAAATGTCCATGATTATGTATGAAACAGTTATATTATCATCGACTAGATTCCGGTACATGTATATGGTTATGTATGATGTGGGGAAATTACCGTCAATTAGTTTCCGGTACATGTATATGTTTATATATGATGGAGGCATGTTACCGTCAACTATATTCTTGTAAATTTGTATGATTATGTATGATGTGGGAATGTTACTGTCAACTAGATTCTGGTACATGTCTATTGCTATCTATGATATGGGCATGTTATCGTTGACTAGATTTCGGTACATGTATGTAGTTATGTATGATGAAGGCAAGGTACCGTAGATTAGATTCCGGTAAATGTCTATAGTTATTATGTGTATATAATTTTAGTAAACCGTTGAGTAACTCCGACCTACACTTTTGAAATCTGCTTCCACGGAGTTTTTATGGTAGTAGTTAAATTAATTTTTTAATGAATTTTTAACATAGAACTTCTATTTGCCGTTAGACCAAAAAATTAGAACGTTACACCAAGGCTTCCAAATAGGAATATATAAAATTTTTAGTTATACAGACCTTGAATTGTGATAAAGCACCCGCAACTACAACACATGATCCAAATCTAAATAAACTAATAAAATTATAAATAGGCATAATTTGATATGAGCAAAAGCTGAAACACTGAGAGAATACCAAAAGAAATACCTGTCGGCTTGGCTACGGACAGCTCCACTCACTTGGGTCAAAACAAAAGTCTTTCATCTTAATTAACCAAGACATGGCACTGATGCCAAACTATAACACCCCTATTTCAGTTTACCTAAGAACCGAATTAGAAATGTTACGATCGAGTCGAATCATGTTTAAAATTGTTCATCGGTAAGACTCAATCGATAAAGTGGATCGAAACAACCTTCTTCATGTCATTAGAATGGAAGACATTATTAAATATACCTCAAAACACATCAAATATAAATAAAAGTAAGAAGGAAAATAATTGGGTTGAGCTCAAGTGTGTGTAGCGCTTGTCTGTGCTTCTACCAAAGTTGACTCAGGATTTTCAAGACCTACATATATTATATTAAAAACGTCAATAATGAGTGTTACTGGTCACAAACTGGCAAATGGGTATTCCATTACTCCTAAGGGTCTACTGGGTAGTCAAGCAAGTACTCTGGAGTACTGCAGGGTACTAATGTGAACTATATCAGGAAAAACTATATCGGTGAGATGTATACTACCTAACATCTACCCATATCTCCCTAATTCTCATCAATGCGACAGGTCAACTACATGTACCCTCAGTGCACTCTACTCTAGATCCTATGGCTATATTATGGTGGACTCTAGTACCAAATAAAAGTAAATGCTAATGAGCTGTATGGCTCCATGTCGGCAATCTATATCAAACACCCAGTTGTCCATGTAAGAAGAACTAGACTGCTCACTAGGTCCTAGCTAACTTGGTCCTAAATAAATTATCTAACTCTGTTCCATAATAGAATAAGGACACCTATTATGACCCTAGTTCATGCTATGACCCTCGTAACTATCTATACAACTACTAACTGCTGCTAAAGGGATTCTCTATGATGGAATGTTGGCAAGAACACCTAAACATGTACAACATGTCTTAAGGAGTATGAAAACATACTTTGCATGGAATTGTTGACTCTGCATCTGATCTGTGGTATGTATGCTGGTCAATGTCTGCTCTTCTCAACTATATGGTAAACTAATGGTAGGACTGATATACCTGGAAGGGTGAGTGTAAATATACTTGGCTAGAGGCTTGATTTTGTCTGACATCTCTGGTCACATGAAAAGAGACTAGATTTCTCATGGAAAACTGGTCACACTCCTCTAGGACTCTAACTAGAAAGTATCTCATCCTCACATAGTTTGACATCATGTCTCTATATGTGATAATGTATGGATGCTTGTCTGAGTCACGGTGGATAATGAAACTCTTTATAGGATACTGGGCGACTCACAAATATGGGTAGGTCAATGGACATGCCTCCAAGATCATCATGATTGGAACCATAGGTAGCTAGCCTATGGAATAGCCAATCAACGACAAGTCTAAGAGACAGCTCCTAGTGGTTCTAGTTCAATTAACTAACAGTATGCATGTGTTTCTCGATACCGTACTTGTGAAGCACTTCCAAACGGATGGGGTTCAAATGACCCAAAGAACCCCTATCTCTCCCCGAGCCTATGGGGACTCATATTGAGGTTTGACAGAGTCTCGTCCGTTCTTTAGTGGTGTGCGACTTGCCATCCCATACTGATTTGTAGCACTAATCTTGACTCACATGACTACTAATGTTGTGGTAGACTCTCAAGCAAAGTCATAAGTGAACATGAGCATACATTGGTGTCCCTCTATCTGGGTAACATGATCTCATCTAACTAAAGTTCCTGTTTGTGTCGCTCCCAAGCTTGGGTGAAGTTATCTCCTTCAGACTGGGCTGGCATTGGCTACATGCACTATAAGCAAAGTCATAAGTTAAGATGAGCATACATTGATGTCCCTCTATCTGGTCAACATGATCTTTCTGACTGAAGTCCCTGTTTGCGTCTCTCCCAAGCTTGGGTGAAGTTATCTCCATCAAACTAGTCTGGCATTGGCTACCTACACTATAAGCCCTAAATAGTACCACAAAGGTACCTCCTATACTCAGGGTAAAGGCAAAATTTTACGGCTCAAGGTAAGTACCTAATCGTGTTGGCAAAACACCCAAATAATACTCTCTCTAAAGGACGCTCCTCACTTAACCCCTCATATATGCCAAAATTCTAATACGAGTCAAACACCTCTCGCTACTTGAGGCCACATTGCATATCTGACTATCTTCTAATCATCTGATATGTACATCTTGGCTAAAACTCATACAACTGTTGTCGTGCTTAGTGAACAATCTGACCAGTGTGGCCTTCTCATCTAGAGGTCACACTGCCCAGTTCTCAAACTCTATCCATATACATCCCTAAAAGACATACTAATATTGTATGACGATCCTTGTAAGAATGTAACTAACATTATTTTGCAATACACATCTTACCCATGGATGTTAGGTCAAGGTGATGGTATGCAAGATGGCTAGTGAAGTCAATCCTGTATCATCTCTTCAAATTATCTTAGTGCACCTAACTTTCCTCTGCGTGACTGATGTTACCATAGCTATATCTTGTCTTCAATCTCTGACCCAACTCTGCTCTCAATGTTGTGACATGTATTTTTTATGCAAAGCTAAGAAAATCTTTAAGTAGCTGTAGGGTGAGGTAACTACTTGGCCCTTACTTGCACAATAACTTCTCCACTCGGTCAGTAGTAGTGCGATTCAGATGATGCTTGTGCTTCCAACTGCTGAAGATCTGATTTTAAACATGTACTTCATGAACCCACTACTGTATCTAGCATGTCTTCCTCTATGTGTTTGTCTCAAAGCTTATCATGACATTCAAGTAGGATCCATGCTGTCATCTACTGAAATCATGATCTCATATCCAACTCATAATTTCTATGAACACTAAAACATGCATTGCTATGATTTGATTGAGCAAAAATCTGAAATATAGAGGAAATACCAAATGAAATACCTATCGGCTCGGCTAAGGACAACTTCACACATTTGGCTCAAAACAAAAGTCTTCCATTTCAATCGACCAAGACATGGCTCTGATACCAACTTGTAACACCCCAATTTCGGTTCACTTAATAACTGAATCAGAAATGTTACGATCAAGTCGAGTCATGTTTAAAGTTGTTGATCGGTACGACTTGATCGATAAAATATATTGAAACAACCTTCTTGGTGTCATGAGAATGGAAGACACCGTTACATACATGTCAAAACACATAGAACATAAATAAAAGTAAGAAAGTAAATAACTGCGCTGAGCTCAAGTGTGTGTAGCATTTATCTATCCTCCTACCAAAGTTGACTCAAGATTGTAAGACCTACATATATTATATTAAAAATATTAATAACGAATGTCACTAGTCCAAAAAATAACAAATACAAAATGGGAAATGGGTATTCCATTACCCACAAAAACTTATAAAACTTTAAGATTGCCTTGCATTAGGAGGTAACCAAACATACTTATGCAAGTGTCATCTCGCATGCGCTGCTCATAATCATATTCATACACACAACGCTTATGCCCCCACATCTTTAATATCACCCGCCACGGTACTCTAGTGGCAAAAGGAACAGTTAAGCTAGTGCCACAAATTTAAAAATGTGCTACATTATGTAGTACCCTTATACGCCGCACTATCAGCGTTTGAATGAGTACTAGTGTGGTCCATACATATCTCCGTACCACTCATTCTCTTATTCATGAAATTCGTAAAAATGTGTGTACTTATATAATAGGCTTAGGGAAGAGACTTGTATCACACATTTCTAGAGCTTCAGTTTGAAAACCAACAAGTGATCTCATCCTTGTAGTTTAATTAAACATGCATAGAAAAAATAGCTAAATAGCCTGACATCGAAAGGATGCAATAAAATGCCGCCGATGCCGTCCTATGTATAAAACACAATTAAACTCGACACGCAAGAAGTCAAGCAGAGAAGGAGAGTCCTACGGACACATCTATGACGCGAGCTTGGACTCCGTAACCTAAATCGATACTCACTGCTAGGTAAAATACTAACATCTCTATATGATGCATGCTTGTAGTGTGTGCTCTCATATCATCAATACATCCTAATAAAGAAAACCGTGATGGCAAGCCTACAACCACACACTTGGCACGCAAATTGAGACATAATAATAATAATAATAAACAAACAAATAAGCACACTCATAGATGATTAGGTAAATAATGAATACATGAACATAAATAATACTCCAATTAGAAAATAACGATATAATATTACTATATAAATACACGACTAAACGCGAGTAAATATCATATATACTTGTGTCAGTAAACATATAAATAATTAAATAATAATTAAATAATTAATTAAATAAATCATAGATAAATAAATAAATAATATTAATTAATCATAAAGATAATAATATAAATATCAAATATACGAGCATACGACTAAATATGTATAAATAATAACACAAGTAAGAAAATAATTAATAGTCAATCAATTAAATAAATAAAATAAGATAAACATGACAAATAAATAATATATATGAATAATTAGTCACATAATCATTCATCATAGTTAGTAAATTATATAAATAACAAGAAATGAATAATCATGAATAAATAAATAAATAAATAAAATAGTTAATAAATAATGAAATGTATTGATAATATTAAAACATGCTAAATAATGTGAATATGCATCTAAACTAATGTAAGGGCTTTCGAATTACTAAAAACGGTCAAGAAACAGCCAAAAATAGGTTGACCAAACCGAACCAAGCTGAACCAAGCTGAGTTGGGCCGAGTTAACTTAGGCTAGGTTAAAGTAACTGCTGGGCTGGGTCAGCTAGGCTAGTCTGGACTGATGGACATGGCACAAGCTTGGACTGGCGGACTCGGACACGACCAGGCAAACACGAACACGGGCATGTGGACGTGAACATGCGGAGGCCGACATGAATACAAGCAAATGGGCCAGACAGGTTGCCGTTGCCCGTTGCCAAAAAGCACCAATGGCAGTGCAGCTGGTGTCGCTGTTGGTCGGGATTGACGGCCCATGCGAAAAGGAGCATGTTGGTAGTGGTGGTCAGTGGAGTCCAGCCACTGGTTGACCAGAAAATGGCTGGGAAAGGGGTGGGATGCCACGGGTGAGGCGGCATCGCGACTGTGGCGGTGGTCCTAGGTGGTCTCAAAATGGAGATCTTGGCAAGATGAAGATATGTGGGTGGTTAGATTAGCCAGTGGTGGCTCGCCGGCACCGGAAAACGGCCCAAACGATGGCGGCAATGTCGTACACTGGCTCCAAAAACTCCCTCACCGGCGGTGACTATGGTGGCGCCGGTATCGTGAGTAATATACATGTATGTAAGGGTTGAGGATCAAAAAATATACAACGAACCATTAAAAAAGGTCAAAATTGGAGTTTGACAGTTGTGCCAAATTAGTTAACAATGGCACACCAACTGGTGGAGAAGGAGATAGCAATGGCGACGTCGAAGCTACAAGGGGGATCGGCCAGAATTTGGCCCAAAAGGTAGAGAACACCAGCGGTAATAACGATGGTTGGTGGCCAGTCTGACAAAGGTTCTAACAGGTGGAGTCGGTGATGGTGGTGATGACAATGACAGTGCTAGAGATTGAAGCTCTAGTCGGTTGGAATTGGCCCCAAAGGTGATGACTGCAAAATTATCAAAATGACACCGGCACGATCCCGACCATGACATGGTGATTGGGACAGGCAACATTCAATCGACCATAACATGATGATCATGTTGGTAGCTAGAACTCTGGTGGAGGAGATCCCAGCAGCAGCAAATGGCGACGGCACATGATCGGCGGCTGTGAGCAAGGCAACAACCTAGGGCCCCAATTGACGACGAATGATCCGACAATGGATGGAGGGCTCATCGAAGTTGACAGCCGGGATGACGACAAGTCGACATGCAATGAGCGGCATACGGGCGGCCGAAAAATAGTACAATCTCCATGGGTGATTGGAGGAAAAGCAGTTGAAATGGATTGGGTGATGAGGGATAAAATGCTAATTTTACCAGATTGAGTGTCCTCTACATGTCTGACACGCAACATGTAGTGTCGGCGATGGTAGTGACAATAATGACGATGATTGAAGCTCTGGTCGGCTGGAATTGGGCCCGAAAGGTGACAACCGCAAAATGATCAAAATGACACCGACAACAATCCTGACCATGACATGATTGGGACTGGCGACAATCAATCTGCCATGACACGGTGATCACGTTGGTAGCTAGAACTCTCGTGGAGGAGCTCTCAGTAGCGGCGAATGGCGACGGCTCATGAATGGTGGCCATGGGTAAGGCAACGACTTAGGCCTCCAATTGCTAATGAACGATCCGGATGTTAGGGCATAGCGAAATTGCCAGTCAGGACGACGATAAGTCGACTTGCAACCATCTAAGAGCGGCATACGGACCATTGAAAAACAACACAATTTCCATGGGCGATTGGATGAAAAGCAACTAAACTGGATAGGGGGAAAATGGCAATTTTACGAGATTGAGTGTCTTCTACATGTTTGACACGTGGTAGCCTCAAGACATGTGTCAACACACACTTCTATGAAGTAAGGTAAAAGAATAAGTCACTTGGTTATAATCGGGGTTACCATGAGAAAATATGATTTGGAAAATAGTAAAATATTAAAGATGTATTTATAAACACCGTTAAAGAGGTGACTTAGGCCTGAGTTAGGTATATTAGTTTACACTCAAATTAGATTGTTAAAATAATAATACATCTTATTAATTATTAATTATTTATTATTTAAATTATAACCTTTAAAGGTCTGATTGGTTTGGTAGATTGTAATGGAAAGAAAAAAAGGATTTAAGAAAGAATAAAAGAAGAAAAAGAAATTAACTTTCTATCATGCTCTCTCATCTCATGGGTTTGGTTAGAAAATAAAATATAATATTTTAAAACATCATTCTCACTTTTTATCATTTCGTTATTTTTTTTGAGAAAATACTTTGTAAAACAATTTTTCATCATGCTGGAAATTAATTTTCCTTTGTCGTATATTTTTAAGTAAACAATTAAAAATATAAGAAAAGTACACTTTCTTTGGGTATTTTTAGTCTCTTTCTTGCAATCCAAATGGTCGGAATGCCTCTTTAAAAAGAGTGAGCTGGGATAGAAGAATGGAGGAGAATGGAGGAGAAACCGGGGAAAGCAAATCCGGGAAGAAGAGTTCATTTCTCTATTATATTCAGGTTTTAGATTGGATAGTAAATTAGTAAATCAGCCCGACAAGGTAAGGTTAGGTTGTTTAAATTACTGTTTCCAACCAGATTCCACCAAACCGCGGTTAGTGTTATGTAACCATGAATGGTTATGTTGAGGCCATTGTAAATAACTCCCGGTTACCTTCTGCTCTCGGCTTTGGCTTCTCAAGACGTCTCTATCAAACGACTCTAGAGACGAGAGGTCTTCCTTTGAGCGAGTTGGCTTCTCGATCTTCGCTCTAGTGGGGACTCATTGAAATTGATATTGTGAGCATCAAAAGAAATCGAGAAAAATACAGAAAAAAGGTGGTTCCTTTACCATTTTTACGGGGAACGTACGTAGGACTAGCTTGGCAGGAGGAGCTGGATCTCCGCGCTTAAATGGTGGTAGAGTAAGACGGATCGCCGGCGCATTGCTGAAAGGAAGAGGAGAGGTTCGTCTAACATTGATTTGTTTGCTATCTTCCTGGGAGATGGCGGAAGTTGTGGATGGGAAGCCGGCACCGGACGCCGAGAAGAAGAAGGAACAGAGCTTGCCTTTCTACCAGCTTTTCTCATTCGCAGATAAATACGACTATCTCTTGATGACAGCGGGGACAGTAGGAGGTGTGATCCATGGCTCCGCCATGCCTGTCTTTTCTTGCTCTTCGGGGATCTGGTGAACGGCTTTGGGAAGAACCAGTCGGACTTGAGGAAGATGACGGATGAGGTTTCGAAGGTCGGTAATGCTGGTGAAACTGAAGTAGATATATAAACGACAGTGTATAGTTATTGATCTGTTAACCCATTTTTTTTGTTGATTCTTGCGCGCAGTATGCACTTTATTTTGTATACCTTGGTCTTGTGGTTTGCTTCTCCTCCTATGCAGGTGACTTTTTTTCTCTCGCTCTTTTTTTCAGTTGTTTTGCTTTCTTCTTTGCTTCATTGATGGGTCATTTTGCTCGCCTTTATTTTGTTTTTGTTCATACGTATATCCATTGTCATCAAAAATAGGTTGGTTGTGGTTCTAACTCAGAGTGCCTTTGAAATCAATTGCAGAGATAGGATGTTGGATGTACACTGGGGAGAGACAGACGAGCAGGCTGAGAAAGCGGTACCTAGAGGCGGTGTTAAAGCAGGATGTGGGCTTCTTCGACACCGATGCTCGTACTGGCGATATCGTCTTTAGCGTCTCCACCGATACTCTTCTCGTCCAGGACGCCATTAGTGAAAAGGTTCGGTTGCTTCTCTTGTATCTGATATAATAAGCTTCGCCCACGCCATATCTGGGTCCCGTGCCCCCTTTCCCACATGGGTGATCGTCGTCATCATTATGCCTTTCCCACCCTCTCCTTCGGCTTCCCTTTTCATCGCATCGTCTCTCCCTGTTGGGTTTTCTCTTTTTCAGTGAGAGTCTATACTTTTGCCGGGTGGTAAGGACTGTTCAACGACTAGATCTGAAACATTTGTACCCAGACCGGCGCACTTTAGTAGGATCTGTGTTCTGGAGGGTTAACTTGCGCATAAGTGGGTCAGATGTGATTGCGTTGATACCCAATCTCCAATTCTTTATGACCAACTAGATGGGATCAGATGGACCATTTTCATGTTAAACCAACTGTCTCAATCAGGTGTGTCTCTACCGTTGTCA
The DNA here is from genome assembly GCA_033002965.1 of Piper betle. Lineage (NCBI taxonomy): Eukaryota > Viridiplantae > Streptophyta > Magnoliopsida > Piperales > Piperaceae > Piper > Piper betle. Next base: position 54,556 of record JAURVB010012791.1, read on the forward strand.
ACGGGGAAGCAGAGACCCAATCGCACGGGCTAATTAAATGCCCAGTTATTGACACTGTTCAGATTCATCTGGCAATTGGATTACGTCTCTTTTAAGCTTGTTCAATCTGGTTGATTTTTTTGTTGAATAAATTTGAGTGTTTAGGTAGGAAATTTTATCCACTACCTTTCTACCTTCCTGGCGGGTTTGGTAGTGGGCTTCGTATCTGCATGGCGGCTTGCGTTGCTCAGCGTTGCGGTCATTCCGGGTATTGCCTTCGCGGGCGGGCTGTACGCCTACACGCTCACCGGCCTCACTTCCAAAAGCAGAGAATCATATGCAAACGCCGGCATTGTTGCCGAGCAGGTTCGTCGTTAGCTCGCCTTCATACTGTACGGTATCGTGTATTCCTGTATGGGTGTTTTTTGGCGTTGCAATGTGTGGAGGGAAATTCTTGTTTGTTGCTTTGGATTTTCTTTTGGCAACCATCCCTCTTACCAACACCAGTGATGTTTGAGCCTATTATGTCTCTAAGTGTTGATTGAAATTCTAATTTGTTGTGTGGAATTGACTCAGATATAGGACTTGGCATTATCTGCTTCCCATGAAAAATGCGGTAAACCACGTCTATTAGTTTGTGATTAACTTCTGATAAGGAAACTGTTTTTGTCTTATATTGACTGATCAATAGTCCTTGCTGGCTCTTTTCAACTTATGAAAAGAAGAAAATTAGGCTACAAAAGCTTGTCGTTTTTTACGTTCACAATTCTATTGTAGCTGCACGTATGGTTAGAACGGTAAATACGACACTGGTATGTGCTGACTCTTATCAACTTATTATGAGAAGAAGAAAATTAGGCTACAGAAGCTTGTCATTTATTACGTCACGATTCTATTCTAGTTGCACGTAATGTTAGAACGGTAAATATGACACTGTTATTGCTATGTCTTTTTCAGGCAATTGCGCAGGTGCGAACGGTCTACTCGTTTGTAGGGGAGAGTAAGTCATTGAGCGCCTATTCGGAAGCCATACAGAACACTCTGAAGCTTGGATATAAAGCTGGCGTGGCAAAGGGCCTGGGAATTGGATGTACTTATGGGATTGCTTGCATGTCATGGGCCCTTGTTTTCTGGTATGCTGGAGTGTTTATCCGAAATGGTCAGACTGACGGCGGCAAAGCGTTCACAGCCATATTCTCCGCTATTGTGGGTGGCATGTAAGTTCTCGAGATATTTAAACAAACGAATGTGTTGTCTAGCATTTTGTTTTCTTTTCTAGTTCTAAAGCATAATTAACATGCATTCAGGAGTTTAGGCCAATCATTTTCAAACCTGGGGGCATTCAGCAAAGGCAAAGCTGCTGGTTATAAACTGATGGAGATAATTAACCAGAAGCCTTCTATTGTCTATGACCGCGCGGGGGGAAATGTCTAGCGGAGGTCCATGGGAACATTGAATTCAAAGATGTTTCCTTCAGCTATCCTTCTCGACCTGATGTCATGATCTTCAAAAAGTTTTCGATTTTCTTTGCATCAGGAAAAACGGTTGCAGTCGTTGGAGGTAGTGGATCAGGAAAGAGCACTGTAGTCTCACTAATTGAAAGGTTTTATGATCCGAACGACGGTACGTGTTCTCTCAAGACAGAGAAAAAAGTGTGACGATTAATGTTTTGGTATATTGCCTCAAATATTCGTATTATGGCTTTTTCCAGGGCAAATTTTGCTCGATAATGTGGACATTAGGACCCTTCAATTGCAATGGTTAAGAGATCAAATCGGTTTGGTGAGTCAAGAGCCTGCTCTATTTGCTACAACGATACTTGATAATATTCTTTATGGAAAGCCCGATGCAACATTGGCCGAAGTTGAGGCAGCTGCTGCAGCTGCCAATGCTCACAGCTTCATCTCTCCACTCCCTAATGACTTTAAAACACAGGTTTGACATTTACTGTTAGTTCCGTTCCAGTTACTGATTCTAATTTGCAGAGACTTATAATTATTTGCTTATAGAGTGAAAGTTAAAATTAATTTTATTTGAAATACCTATGCCACGTACTAAACTTGGGTAAATCAATGCTGTTGCTTTTTCTGAAGCTTTTACGAGCGCATTCAAAATTCTTATAAACCTTTTATTTGAAGTGCCCATGTCGCGTACTAACTTAGGGAAATCGTTGCTGTTGCTTTCTCCGAAGCTTTACTAGCACGTTCAAAAATATTGTAAACACCTTGATTATACAATCTCCAACATCCCAGGTAGGTGAGCGGGGAGTCCAACTTTCTGGTGGTCAAAAGCAAAGGATAGCTATAGCCAGAGCAATGTTGAAGAACCCTAAGATACTTCTCCTTGATGAAGCTACGAGCGCTCTTGATGCAGGTTCCGAGAGCATTGTTCAAGAAGCACTCGATCGTCTTATGGTGGGTAGAACGACTGTTGTGGTGGCTCATCGCCTTTCGACAATCAGAAATGTGGATACAATAGCTGTGATTCAACAGGGTCAGGTTGTTGAAACTGGTACCCATGAAGAGCTGATTGCCAAAGGAAGCTCTGGGGCATATGCTTCGTTAATTCGATTTCAAGAAATGGCAAGAACCAGAGATCTACCATCCACTCATCGCTCGCGTTCATCACGTTTAAGCCACTCCCTCTCAACAAAATCACTCAGCCTCCGCAATGGTAGTCTAAGGAATTTGAGCTATCAATACAGCACAGGAGCGGATGGTCGGATAGAAATGATTTCGCATGCTGATACGGAAAAGAAGAACCCTGCTCCCGAAGGATACTTTTTCCGACTTCTGAAGCTTAATGCACCAGAATGGCCTTATGCAATTCTTGGAGCCATTGGTTCTGTGCTGTCTGGCTTTATAGGCCCAACATTTGCAATCGTGATGAGCAACATGATTGAAGTTTTCTACTACCGGGATCCGAATCAAATGGAGAGGAAAACAAGAGAGTTCGTGTTTATCTACATTGGAGCTGGGCTTTATGCTGTAGTGGCTTATCTTGTTCAACATTATTTCTTTAGTATCGTGGGTGAAAATCTTACGACGAGGGTGAGGAGAATGATGCTTGCGGGTGAGTTTTCTTCCTCTTTTATGGTTTACACGTTCGTGATTGATCATACCACATCTTATATCGCTTTGTGACAATACGAACTGCTTTGTTTGCAGCAATTCTGAGGAATGAAGTAGGATGGTTCGACGAAGAGGACAATAACTCCAGCTTGGTGGCCGCTCGGCTAGCTAATGATGCGGCCGACGTGAAGTCTGCCATTGCGGAGCGAATTTCGGTGATACTGCAGAACATGACTTCTCTTCTCACATCTTTCATTGTTGCTTTCGTAGTGGAATGGAGAGTATCTTTACTGATATTGGCAACCTTTCCGCTTCTTGTTGTTGCCAACTTCGCCCAGGTATATTTGAATCATTCCTTTTTTATCTAAACTTTTTAAGCATCTAAATCTAGAATTTCATTAGCATTTTCGGCTCTAAAATTCGGTTACTTTCCCTTTGGCCGTGGTGGTAGCCGGTAAATTCACGTTTCACCCTGTGGGCTTCTTACGGTAAAAAAGTTCATCATTTTATAGAGGGTAGAATATAGCCCATCCTGCAGAGAGAGCAGGCTTCTGAATCTTCTAAGGGAATAAAATAGTGGGACCATTCCAATTTCCTGACATCTTCACGTGTCAGCTCGCTTGCCTACTGTATACCCAGTCTAAGTTACACCCTCCGTACTGTATCCGCAACACCACTCCCAAGCAGCGCAGATCAGAAGCGGACAAAATCATCTCAAAGATGGCCCCATGGATTATCAGTGCTTAAATCTCGTTATACTCCATCTCTCGGGCCATCTAAATTTTAGTGTAGCTGATTTCTCTCAAACCTTAGAGGTCGCCCTTTATTACTAAGGGATTTCGCGGTTAGTATTGTGGGCAACGATTGCCTTCTCCGCGACTTACAGAACACTTTTTTTCTAGTTGTTCTTTTCCTTATGTTTTTTTGTCAAGTTGTTTTGTATGATTTTTTTCGGTTGTGGAAGCTCGTAACTTAAAATGTTCGGTAAAGAGAACACGTTGAAAGCAACAAAAGAACTGGAATGATCAAATTGTTTTTTTGTTCTAGGCGGTTTAACCTTTGTAAAAAACAATTTCACTGTTTTTCTTTACTCCAATATTGGACATTAACTCACGAACATTTAATTTCGATCATTTTGTATTTTTGTATTTTACTCATGCACCTTGTAGGGGCCGACGATATATCGTTAACAATTACAATCACAATGCCTAATCTTCGTTTCGCAGCAATTATCACTCAAAGGGTTCGCAGGGGACACAGCCAAAGCCCATGCTAAGACAAGCATGATCGCAGGTGAAGGGGTAAGCAACATCAGGACCGTCGCCGCATTCAACGCGCAAGACAAGATCCTCTCCCACTTTCGGAACGAGCTCCGGATGCCGCAACGTCGTAGCTTATGCCGCAGCCAGTCCTCTGGTTTTCTCTTTGGTCTCTCCCAGCTCGCCCTGTACGCCTCCGAGGCCCTCATCCTCTGGTATGGTGCCCACCTCGTCAGCCATGGCACCTCCACCTTCTCCAAAGTTATCAAAGTCTTTGTCGTTCTCGTCATCACTGCCAACTCCGTTGCGGAGACTGTGAGCCTTGCCCCCGAGATCGTCCGGGGCGGGGAGGCGGTGAGCTCCGTCTTCTCCATCTTGGATCGGCTGACCAAGATCGACCCAGATGAGCCGGATTCCGAAACATTTGAGACAGTTCGAGGGGAGATCGAACTACGCCATGTTGATTTCTCTTATCCTGCCCGTCCTGATGTTCCCATATTCAAGGACTTCAACCTTAGAATTCGGGCGGGCCAAAGTCAGGCGCTGGTGGGTGCTAGTGGCTCCGGGAAGAGTACTGTTATTGCTCTCATTGAAAGATTCTACGACCCAACTGGGGGAGAGTCTGCATTGACGGGAGAGACATCAGGAGGCTGAATTTGAAGTCCCTGCGCCTCAAAATAGGCCTGGTCCAGCAGGAGCCGGTGCTGTTTGCTGCTAGCATCTACGACAACATTTCCTACGGAAAGGATGGAGCTTCTGAGGCGGAAGTCATGGAAGCCGCACGGGCTGCTAATGTTCACGGCTTTGTCAGTGCATTGCCGGATGGATACGAGACTCCAGTGGGAGAGAGGGGTGTTCAACTATCCGGTGGACAGAAGCAGAGGATTGCAATTGCCAGAGCCGTCCTCAAAGACCCTGCAATCCTACTACTTGATGAGGCCACTAGTGCCCTGGATGCTGAGTCAGAGTGTGTGCTGCAGGACGCCTTGGATAGGCTTATGCGTGGCCGGACCACCGTGTTGGTGGCGCATCGTCTCTCTACCATCCGTGGGGTTGATTGCATTGGAGTGGTACAGGATGGTCGCATTGTCGAGCAGGGAAATCATGCAGACCTAGTTAACCGACCGGAGGGCACCTACTCAAGGCTCCTGCAGCTGCAGCACCACTACATCTGATTCTGAATTTTCCGGCCTCGCGTACCCATTTTCATTGTTGCCTTCTTTGATGATTGCCTTTGGCTAATATCTTCTTATCTGTTTCTATTTTCCTCTTGTTTGTCCTCTCGTTATAATTTTAAGTGCGGGGTTGTAGATATGTAAGTTTTAGAAGCATCTTGCCGTATTCTATATTTGCCTGCTACACGAGAAGCTCCATATTTTTATTTCTCCATAGTGGGTAACGGCCATAACCTCCTCTAGGAAATGTGGCGCTCGCGATAGTAAGTAAATCTTGTTCCCTTTAGCAATCGAAAACTTCCGCTTCTAAAGAATGGATTTAGTTTTGGCAGTGTGGTTAGGTACTTCGTTGGGAAACTTTAAGTACGATTTAAGATTGCGCAATGCCATCTGAATGCGTGAACGCCTCCACTCCTCCGCCTTCCACTCTTGCGCCAGACTCCACCTCCCCTTCGTCCCTCTCCTGCATTGGACTCCCTCTGCCTAGCCGTCCTCCGATTCCCTTTCCTCTGCCCTCCTCCACTTCTACGTGCCCACTTCCTTTTGCTCCCTTCCACCAACTCCCTCGAGGCCCCTGCCATAATCCAAATGCGTCGCCGTCGCCAGAGATGGACATCGGCCACCCTAGAGAGGGGTTTTGAGGTGGCAGCACTCCATACTCACTCTCCCCTCTCTCCCCTGCCCTCCTTCACCTTCTGCTGGTATTCCCTTTGCTCTGTTCCTCCAACTCCTTGCTTTCAACCCTTTCAAGTTTCGTTTTTATTCCATTGCATGCTTACTATTATTATGATTGACTTTACATAGATTTCTAATATGCATTGGACTGTTCTAGAATTTTTTATGATTATATCTTTGCATGCCGTTGTGATTTGAGTATATATATGTCTACCTTTGTATGCTTTCGATGTGATCATGCATGTATGCTTAAATTTTTTGTCACTAATTTAACCAATTATAATCGGTAAGCATATTTGCATTGTCAAGTTGCTTATTTGTGAATTGATTTGCATAATTGTGACTTTACTAGGCGCCATATTGTTACTAACAATGTGTGTTAGGACTTTTATTCACCTTTACTATTGGTATTCTATATTAAATGTCATCAATATGCTGCAAATTAACTAACTTCGTAATGAACGCAGTATCTTCGACTCTTGTAATGATTTTTTTGAACACTGAACATTATAGGTTAAAAAGTGTCTGATGATGAGAATGCTTGTAAAAAGAAGGTTACAGGAGGCCCACTCTCTTAAGTGGCACTCAATGTGCTCATTTGCGCGGTTCCATGAATTCTTTAAGGGGTTTAATATCGATGGTAGACCAAATTTTAAAATAAAGAATGAAGGTACCCTATTTGGTTTTTCATTATCATATCCGAAATTGAAATCAAACAATGCCTTAGTGCTTTAGTTGTTCGGTGGGATAAGAGTCTAGAGGGATTTAGGATATTTGGCAGGTTTTTACTATTCGGAGTAGAGGATGTGTCCTTGATAAAGGCCTCGATCCAAATGGCCGAGAGGTTGTTTTAAAAGATGTAGAGAATTGGGACAAGGCAGGAAGTAACGAGCGTCACTCACATAAGTCCTACTTCCCGCTTAAAGGAGATATGACATATAGGACAGTTGTAGAAAAATTTATAACAAAAGCAAGTGTTTGTGAGGGTATGGGGCAGATAAGTTCACAAAAATTTGGATCTTTTATGTTTTTAGTGTCATTCTCTTTCCCACCACCAGCAATATATGCATGCTAAATGGGTGGAATATGCTGATAGGTATGAATCACTCTCCGGATATAATTGGACAAAAGCCATTTGCAACTACCATAAACTGGACACTCAGATGCACAAAAGTCGATTAACAAGAACTCCGGTAAAACAACCCATTTTAAGGGATCCTCTTATTTGTTGTAAGTTTTATCCGTTGTAAAACCCTGACCATTTGTTTGGTTATTTTGTGCTTGTTCATTTGTAAACCAAGTTGAATAGTATAAATTAGTGTTTATTAACCATTAATAAATTATAAAGATGTGTGTTGTGCTTACCTAGACGTTAGTTGCCTTGGTGTAAATACACTTAGACACTAATGGTCCCGACTTTTTCTTTTTCATTTTGTGTGTTGGGTGTGGTAGATAGACCGTAGTACCATTTCCTTGCGTGTCTATTCGCATTTCATGTGTTGTGTTAGTTTGCTTTGAGTGTATTTGGTTGATATACCCTAAATGAAGCTAAATGGGTGGACATAAAGGCACTTGGCCATCGCTCTTATGCCTACCCAATGTTTAAATTTGGTGCTCAAGTTCATATTATGGACGCAAACAAGTTGTCATCGCTTGTTTCATTTTTTATTTTTCTTACATTTTTGTTTTTTCTTTTAGTGCCATTGCACTCGGCTGGCGCCCTTGTGCTACAGGTATTTTAGGTGGGCCGCAATTCATATTTGTTGGCTTGGCGGTTGTTAGAGCCAATGCACTTGTGCCCTATTGGTGCCCATGGGCCCATCCGTCTTTCCTTTTCTAAAAGCCCCTACCCTAACCCATTTTCACTCCTTCACCCCTCTTCGCCACCAAACTCTGGACCTCTCCAGGACCTGTTCAAGCTTTCAAGACCTTAGATTTGGAAACTAGAATGCATTTGATAGTAGAAAAAAGTGATTTTTAATTCACATTACTACTCCTAACTTACACAGTTTTGCATGCATGTACATTTTACCTGCATTCCAAACTCATTTCATGCTTTATATGATGTTGAAATGCCATGTTTAGGTTGCTCTAGAATTATTGCAGATCTGTGATGCATGTTGTCTGATTTATTGCATGCTATGGTAATGCTTGTTACTACAATGCTTTTTCTCTTTTTGTACAATAAGGTGTTTAGCTAAACACTTCTAAAATTGCTCGCTAAATGGACGTCATTTTGGGCATAAACAATATAAATAATTAATAACCATGCTCACTATTCTATTGCATATAGTGATAATAATGGTCGTCTTTCGTTAAGTAAAATAAACTTAGTGAAAACTTGCTCAAATCGTGATAAAATTTAGTAATGTTGTACTAATTTTCTAATTGAAATCTACCATACTTGTGCTTTCTTTGAGCACATTTGTGTAGTTAAATAAATCTCTTCTCTGGAATGTTCAGAGAAGCAAAGTTTAACCATAGTAAAAAAATGGTTCGTAGTGTGTTCGGGTGCAAAATTTACTGAAATTTCCCATGGTTGTACCGTTCAATGCCTCTGCCTTCTATGTCAAATTTCAGATCATACGAACACCTAGAAGGCCTATGATGATTTTTTCTTCCAACAAAGGTCAGTATAGTCCAAAAATTCCAGTGACATTGACCATGATTTTCAAATTTCTCTAGCTTTCTCATAAATTGAATTTAAGCTCAATATTTTACAAGATTTATGCTCAATCAAATTTTTCTAGCCTACAACAAAAATTAGGGTTACACCTTGGCCTATTAGAAATAACCCACCAATTTTCAACCAATTCTAAGTTTGTTTAGATTGTTAGAAAATTTAGCTAAGTCTAGGAGATCAAGAATTTCCAGATTAGAGCTTATTTAGGGTGTAGCTTAATAAATCCTTAATGAACTCGTAAACTTCCTTAATCTTTATTTAATAATTTAATAGTAACTATAGTGTAATTAAGTAGCTTAAGCATGGTGCTTAAGTTTGATCATGTGTTATACATAATATGAGGCTTTGACTCATAGTGTTTGTTGTTGTTTAGAGTTTGATTAGTTACATTTAATTATAGAATGTATAAAGTGAGCTTGTCGAGCTAGGTTGAGGAGCTCTATTCACCCATCAAATTCCCTATGCTTGTATCTCTATTTGATTCTATCAATGAGATTTATCATAATTTCCCCGTTATGATGGTATTAATGGAGCTTTATTGAATCCCAATAAGATTAAGCTATTTAATAAAACCTCAAGGTTAGGATCCCGTGTTGAGTTTTCAATCAGACAAGGTACAAAAGTGTATATTATGAAATCATTTCTTAAGAATTATAAGTATATGAAATATTGGGGTTTTGTTTTTATGTTGAGAATGTATGAAGATACGAAGAATGTACTAGTACTTGTCTCGGCATAAGTAATCCAATTATAAGGTATTGTACAATGACCAAACCTAAAGTACAGCATAATAAGCCTAAGTAATTTCTTCAAAAGTGGTTAACTAAAGTTAAAAATTTATAATCTATTCTTACTTATAAATAAGTTCTTATCTCAATACGTATTATTAAATGAGAGACTAAGTTAATAAATCTCATAACCCACGTGTAAAACCCACGATTCGAGTCAGGGTTTTATATTCAGAACCGGTCGGTTCGACCGTTATTTTCGAGTCGAGTCAGTTTCAGAACACGTGTACTGAGCTGACGCCGGTCTCGTGTATGAGCCATGAGGGTCATGTGCACCCAAGTATATGATGATAACGTCATGAACACAGCAGAAAAGAGTAAGTTATCAGAATATATGAGAGTATGCAGTTCATTTTTTTTATTATGATATATAATGGATCGTAGAATTAGTTTTAGGCCGTTTATCGCGTTAGGACGTGTTACGGGCATTTTGGTGGATTGATAGTTCTAGAGAATATCATTATGATTTTTTTGGGTGTTGTTTGATTTTATGGGATTTTTCCCATATTTTTTTTGGAATTTTTACGACTTAAATATTATTTTTGACTCGAGTCGGAGACGAGTTAAGTAATATTTACGACTTTGCCACCACACACCCCCGCGCCCTTCTCTTCTTCCCCAAACCCTCGCCCGCCACGCCGCCCTTGTTCGCGCGCCACCGCCGCCACGGTCGACGCCGCTTGGCCGCCGATCGACGGCGCCCAGCCCGACCACGGCGTGGCCCTGGCGCCCCGACCAGGCCTGGCCAGGCCGCCACGACGCGAGGAAGCCACACCTTTGCGTCGTGCTTCCGTCGCGAATCGCGCCGTCGGGCACCGCCGCTGCTGCAATCCAGCAGTCGCCTCGGCACCCTCGATCCCTCAGCCGCCTTTCCCGACTGGAGCGGAGGCCATCGCCAGCCTGGCTGGTCGGATTTAGCGACCCATCGCCGCCGCTCTATTTTATGCATTTTCCGGCGAGCCGCCGCCTCCATTGGCCACGTCGACCTCGTAGATGAGTCGGGCTCGCCAAGCCGGTTCCGAGGGTACCCAACACGACCACTTTCCGGCCAATAGACGCCGCCGGCGATTGTCGCCGGAAAACCACCAGAAACCGCCGAAAAACAGCCAGTAGCTGCCGGAAAACCGGAATTTCTGGAAATCGCTGGAATTCACCGGATCTTCCGCGGGGCTCACCCAGTCGAGCCCGATCGAACGTCGGATGCCGGGGAGCGCCGAATTCGAGCTCCGAGACACGCAACGGAACCCTAGCCATCGCCGATTGCCGACGATGTGAGGTATAATTACCTCCAATTTGATTATTTATATTAATGATTGTTAGCATAACACGATAGGATTGAGTGATTCCCATGATAGAAGTTTGAGCATGAAAGAAGTAATGATATATATGATATGATTGGTAATGAGTAAATATTAAGTGATCCGATGATGTAAAGTAAATTTGAGCATGTTAATCGGGTACGATGTAACTTGGAAAAAACACAGTAAAATTTGTATGAATAATATTAGTTAGAATTATTTTCATGTTTATGATTATTTGATTGTTGATTGACGGTCATTGTGTGTGATTCATCATTTAGTTAGCGGGTGTTAAAGTTTTGATGTGTAGGTACGGAGTTGGAGCTTGCTGCCTAGGCATGATGACATGCTTGGAGCTTCTACCAGGTTCGTTTTCAGCACGATTAGGTTCTCACCTTGAGACATAGGCTTGAGCCTTTGCCCTGAGTATAGAGGTACCTTCATGGTACTGATTAGGGTTACAGTATAGGTAGATGTTTGCAGATCGATCTTCTAATGAGGATTTCACCCCAACATGAGAGTGGACCAGATAGAGTATATCAGTGTATGCTCATCTTTATTGATAGCCTTGCTTGAGAGTCTACCACAGCGGTAGTAGTCATGTGAGTTGAGATTAGTACTACAAATCGGTACGGGACGGCAGGTCACACACCACTGAAGAGCGGACGAGACACGCGTCAAACCTCACTATAAGTCCCTGTAGACTTGAGGGGAGACAGTGGTTCTTTGGGTCGTTTGAACCCCGCCCGTTTAGAAGTGCGTGACTAGTACAGTATCGAGAAACACGTGCCTACTATTAGCTGATTAAACTAGGGCTAATTAGGAGCCGTTTTTGAGATTCGTCATTGATTGACTATTCCACAGCCTGATCACCTGTGGCATAGTAAATCATGGTGATCTTAGAGACAAGTCCATAGACCTACCGAGATTTTGGCCACCCAATATGTTACATAGGGATTTTATCTCCCCTACTATTTGCATGAGACCTTAACCTTACCTTAGTAAGAGTTGCGCAATAGAAGCGTGTGGGCCTATAACGCACAGGTCCCAGGATTCCCTGTTTACCTTGCATCAGATACCACATGTGAGGATGAGATGTCCCCTATTGAGAGTTCTTGAGCAGTGTGACTAGATTTCCATGAGATTCAGCCTCCCTTCCTATAACCCAAAGATGACAGATAGTTTCCACTCACCCCTCTAGATATTTCAGTTCTACTATCAGTTGTCTAGATTATTGAGATGAGTATACATTGACCAGAGTGCGTCACAGACCAGATGCGGATTCTCCAGCCCCATGCAGAGTATGTCATCATACTCCTTGAGACATGCTGTGTATGTACCGGTGTTCTCGCCTCCCTTCAGTAGTAGTTAGTGGCTGTATAGATAGTAACCTGAGCCATAGTATGCAGTAGAGTCATAGCAGCTATCCTTGTTCTCTTATAGAACAGAGTGAGTTATTTGACTGAGGACCGAGTCAACTAGGACCCAGTGAGCGGTCCAGTTCCTTATATAGGGACACCTGAGAGTTGGATCTAGACTGGCGACAGTGAGCCGTGCAGCTCATTAGCCTATACACTAGTACCTAATAGGAGACTTATAGCACACCTTAGGATGGTTGTCGGACTTAGGATTGAGTTTCCTGGGAGTACATGTACGTGACTTTCCACATAGATGAGGATTAGAGGGACATGGGTAGATGTTAGCAGGTAGGTCTTACCCTCGGCGTAGTTTTCCAGACATAGCCCAGATTAGAACCTTGCGATACTCTAGAGTATTTGCTTGACCAACCCAGTAGGCCCTTAGGGGTGATCTAGGTTTTCCGCCGAGTTAGCAGTAGGGATCAGAACAGAAGAGAGGGATGATGATAATGTCAGAACAGACACAAGAAGTATAGAATCCAGCATGTTTGAAATGGTCAGCATCACTAGCAGGACTCGCCACGTCGGCACCACTACAGTCAATGAGGATGTATAGGACTGTTGAAGTAGTAGAGGATACGACTGATATGTATCCTAGCTTCTAGGTACTAGTTCAGAAGAACCTCCTTTGAGTTAAAATTTCGAGGACGAAATTTTTATAAGGAGGGAAGATTGTAAAACCCACGATTCGAGTCAGGGTTTTATATTCAGAACCGGTCGGTTCGACCGTTATTTTCGAGTCGAGTCAATTTCAGAACACGTGTACTGAGCTGACGCCGATCTCGTGATATGAGCAATGAGGGTCATGTGTACCCAAGTATATGATGATAACGTCATGAACACAATAGAAAAGAATGAGTTATTAGAATATATGAGAGTATGCAGTTCATTTTTTTTATTATGATATATAATGGATCGTAGAATTAGTTTTGTCGTTACCGCGTTAGACGCGTTATGGGCATTTTGGGTGGGTTGATAGTTCTAGAGCATATCATTATGATTTTTTTGGTGTTGTTTGATTTTATGGGATTTTTCCCATATTTTTTTGGAATTTTTACGACTTAAATATTATTTTTGACTCGAGTCGGAGACGGGTCAAGTAATATCTACGACTTTGCTACCACACACCGCCGCGCCCTTCTCTTCTTCCCCAAACCCGCCCGCGCCGCCCCTGTTCACGCGCCACCTCTGCCACGGCCGACGCCGCCTGGCCGACGATCGACGGCGCCCAGCCCGGCCACGGCGTGGCCCTGCCGCCCTGATCAGGCCCGGCCATGAGCTGGCCGCCACGACGCGAGGAAGCCACGCCTTTGCGTCGTGCTTCCGTCGCCAATCGCGCCGTCGGGCACCGTCGCTGCTGCGATCCAGCAGTCGCCTCGGCACCCTCGATCCCTCAGCCGCCTTTCCCGACTGGAGCGGTGGCCATCGCCGGCCTGGCCGGTTGGATTTAGCGACCCATCGCCGCCGCTCAATTTATGCATTTTCCGGCTAGCTGCCACCTCCGTTGGCCACGTTGACCTCGTAGATGAGTCGGGCTCGCTAAGCCGGTTCCGAGGGTACCCAACACGACCACTTTCCGGCCAGTAGACGCCGCCGGCGATTGTCGCCGGAAAACCACCGGATATCGCTGGAAAACCGTCTGTAGCTGCCGGAAAACCGGAATTTCTGGAAATCGCCAGAATTCACCGGATCTTCCGCGGGGCCCACCCAGTCGAGCCCGATCAAACGTCGAATGCCGGAGAGTGCCGAATTCGAGCTCTGAGACACGCGACGGAACCCTAGCCATCGCTGATTGCTGATGATGTGAGGTATAATTACCTCCAATTTGATTATTTAAATTAATGATTGTTAGCATAACACGATAGGATTGAGTGATTCCCATGATAGAAGTCTGAGCATTAAAGAAGTAATGATATATATGATATGATTGGTATTGAGTAAATATTAAGTGATCCGATGATGTAAAGTAAATTTGAGCATGTTAATCGGGTACGATGTAACTTAGGAAAAACACAGTAAAATTGGTATGAATAATATTAGTTAGAATTATTTTCATGTTTATGATTATTTGATTGTTGATTGACGGTCATTGTGTGTGATTCATCATTTAGTTAGTGGGAGTTAGTATTTAGTTTTGATGTGTAGGTACGGAGTAGGAGCTTGCCGCCTAGGCGCGACGACACGCTTGGAGCTTCTACCAGGTCCGTTTAGGACTCGTCTGTTTTACTCTTTTCTATTGTATGTTTGTTTTAATGCCTACAGGATGAGTTAAGTGGCACTTTATCGGATCCCACTTAAGTCGGGCCATTTAACCGAACATTTTCCGGATTAATAACCCCTCGAGGATGAGATCCCTCGAGGATGATTTCGAAAACAAGATCCACCACAAGTTGCCTTCGGACCTATTATATAAATCCCTACCCAGCCCTATATATATGTAGTTTTCGCATTTTCAGTGAGACGAGAGATGGAGAAATCGACTGCACGTACCATGCAGAGGATGCCGTGACAGTCAAAGCGGGCTCTGGATTAGTGCCAGCGGACTGTTCCATTCCCGAGGGATCCTGACAACTCCGCGTTTGAGTTCCTCACACCCGGAGAACGAGGAGGTTTACGGGTACTGTTTAGTACAGCCCATGTCCGGACTTGTGGTTCAAAGGGTACTAAAGGCGACTGCCTGAGAGTACTCGGCCTTCGTGCTCATGGCTAGGAGAAATATGGAGGTACGGAGAGAGCTTAGGATAAAGTTTCATGAGAAGTACTGAAAAAGAAGTGCCGAGAGCGGCACAGTACCAGCAGCAGATCAGTAAGTTCGGGATGCTACTGGGTCTGCAGCCCAGTGGCTCCTCAGTAGTGCCCTTCAGAGTGTTCACGTGGAGTATATGATGTTTTCTTTCATATGAGAGTTTGCTCTCATAGCCAGACTTGTTATAGTTATTTTATTTTCCAGACTAGTAACACTTGTTACTGACGTGTTTTTATACTATATGTAGGTAATAATCACGAGTTGGAGGAGCCAGCTTGGACGGAGGAGCAATGAGGTCTTGTACACACACATGTTAGATTTCTGAATGTTTAATATTGTATTATTATGTTATTATATTGTGAATGACATGAGTAAATGTTTGAGCATGATGATATGATGTGAATGAAATGTTAAGACACGATAATAGAATGCAAAATATGATCAGAGTTGAGCAACGGAAGCGTAGTGGGTTGAGACCCGAGCTTCAGAATGAATACGTTATAAATGAGATTTTGTGTGATTGTTAATGCATGCCGATATATTTGTATATATATTATTTTGACAGGGTGGGCCCATAATTGCACTTTTAGGGGAGACCCTGTTAGTTTTACTTTAGAATTTTCATCGATTTTGCTCGTAATTGTGATGGTGTGAAATTTAATTTGCATGTCATTCATGTAGTACCATGTTAGGATTTTGTGCATGCATTCATTCATGACGGATCGTATCTTCATCTTAAGACGCCGAGATTGGATCCGTACGAGTTAGGTTCGCGTTAGCCGACCTAACCGGGGCCTGTAACATGCCGGTTTGGTTCACGAGTGTGAACTGGATTTGGGGTGTTACACCACCCATCTTTAAAAATTTCGTGTTCAAAATTTCTTCACTTGGCCTGTTATTATCTTTAGCCAATGTGACTCTTTGGCCCATGTCCAACAATCTAATTAACATCTATACTCTATAGCCCATCATCTAACACGATACTATGTTAGCTCTAATACCTTATGTAATGACCCGACCAAAAGTGGAATGTAACGAGCCTAAGTCATTTTTTAAAAAGTAGTTAATTAAAGTTGAAGATCTATATATATCATTATCACTTATAAACTATATCTTACACTAGAAGGCGTTTAATCTATAATTAAGTTGAAGAATTTCATAATCTACCCATCATAAAAAATTTCATGCCCGAAACTCCTACACTTGGTCAGTCTTATTTTATTACAGGTGATTAAATATGTCGTGCTTCTTATTTTATGATAATTAATCATTAATATTTTGATTTACGTTATAAACTCCATAACTTTAGAGTTTGATTCAAATGACATCATTATAAAATATACAGCTAACCATATATGTTAAACATATATTTATTATAATATATATTAATCATCAACAACTTCAATTAAGATACTTGATCAATCAGAGACGCCATCTTTAATAATTTAGTTTATGAGAAGTTAAATAATTAATACAAAAATTGATTTATTCCTTAATTTATGTGCTACACTAACTAATACGTGCATAAAAATTATAAGCTGATTTAAAGATAACCCACATATAACAATTATTGTGAGTTAATACTAATATTAATAAGAACATAGCATAATAACAATTATATTATAATTTACATGTTATTAATTAGTATTGCATTTGTGATAAAGGTGAAAACTTTATTTCATTAATCACTTATACCCACCCATATTTACTCATAAAGTTATAATAAATGAATTGATTATTAACAATTAATTGATATAGTAATATCAAACTACCTATTGCTTAATACGATTTGTTTAACCCAACCATGATTATTTGTATTCAAAAATTTGTTATTAATTTAATCATGGTTATGTTTAGGTATTAACTACTTAGATAAGCAAAGTTTATTTTTTAATAATCTAAATAAATTATAATAGTTTTATAAATAGTTTAAAATATAAATTATTGATGAATTAACTAAGCAAACAGTAATAAATATTCAATATAATACAAATATTAACACAAATCATAGATTAACACTAATAATACTTATCATAATATAAAAGAATAATAATAATAATATCATTAATTAATACAAATAGAGAAAATAATCATATTACTAATAAATACTAAGCACAATGATTCATTTAACGCACAAAACAACGAGAAGCAAAAAAAATAATATATAAGGAGATCGTCACAGTAAGGTAGTTGATAAGGCTACTCACCAAAAATTTATGCAACAAAGGACAATGATAGCAAATCTTGCATCTTTTTAATTTTGATTAAACACTTAATGAAAAAATAACTTAAGCTTATTACACTGTACTTTGGGATGAGTCGTTAAAGATAACATCAGAACTAGTTATCCCACGAAATCATGTAAATATATCCTTACCCTTTTGAAAGAATAAGACTTTGTTGTCTCTAGGGTGAGCAGTTTTATTATAATTGTTAATCATTCTTTTATAGTTCTAATTTTTAATATTTTACATAATGAATACTTTTGGACATGTACAAAATTGTATGCGGGAGAATGTCACTACACAGGTTTTTTAAAGTATTTTGTCAATTACAAACCAAATGTGTAATTAAATGAGAATTGGAATCAATATTGAGGGGCTACTTAAAATCACTTCCTAAGGGCATAGAGACTTTAGGGTCAACTAACTTAATTTTTGTGAATAAAATGATGTGTAAACTAGTGGTGGAGTATGGTGTGGAAGATAGAATGTTAAGGACATGATTGAATTAGCCAAGAGTTAGAAGTGCTAATTTGAAAGGCTAGATTATCACCAATAGTAAGTAGTCTAAGGTTTATCTTGCTAGAGAATTTCTATCAATATGGCATACAAATATATATTAAGACACTAGAGAAGAATGACCACTAGATAATACGAAAATTTTGATAATAATTATTAAATAATAAGAAAATAAATGCGATAGAAGTTGATATGATGTTTTATATCATAGATTATGCATAACTATGTACCTTTTTATTGTTAGAAAATAAAAATAAAATAAAAGGAAGAAGAATGTTACCCCGCAATTTGGTCAGAAGGGATGGACCAAATTGTGATATTATAATTTGGAAGCTATTCGTTAGGCTATCACATACAGACTTTCGGGAAGCATATCTTAACCCTCCATGGAGGCTTAAGACGGACACCAAGCTCGGTTTTCATAAAACACATGTAGAGTTTGTTTTACAAAGGTGGAACTTAGACTTAAAAGAATCATATATAAACACCCCAAGCTATAATAGAGGTAGAACCTCCTTTACAACTTTCAACCATGACCTTAAAAATATAATAATCATTCTCAAGTGTAGAAGAAATACACCCCTACTATAATTTTGAGGTTACATGTTATTACGTACATCATATTCTTACTATTTAGTTCAAGTGATTGACTTTGATCTTCTTACTAGTTATCCGAAGATGATGTGAGTATTTAAACAAGGGTTGTGGTTACCTATTCTACATATCTTACGTGAACAATAATTAAAGTGTCGGAGAAATTATACAACATAATCAAATATCAGGTCATCAAACCCTAATACCCAGATTTAGGCAATTAGGTAAGTCTTTAACTTGTGTGAACCGTAGGTGGGCTCCTCCACCCATGTTACTCTAACACAAAAAATTGTAGCCAAATACGTTTCGTGTATCTGACTTAGCTTCTCGTCATGTTCCATGACTATAGGGATTATATACCTTGTAGGAAATGGTTAGCCTTGCTCCAAAGTAATACATCTCCACAATAATAATATAATAATATAACGATAAAACATGTTTAGCACAATCATCATGACATACATCCGAATCATATAAGGTTCACATAGTTAGGGCACATGCTCATCATATACTCATCCGCAAAATACATAATCTAAAATAGACAACATAACAAAGGGTCCTTGCCACCCTTGCCATTGAGCTGCCTGATCCATGCACATAGGTAGGCCAACGTAAGGGAACCTCACCTACATAAAATAGAAAATCACATCAGTAATTAAATAAATTTGATTACTCGTTTGAATAATTACCGATAAAATATCAAGCTAGCAAATGTGTATTTCATTACTCACAGGAACTTAGTAAACTTAAAAATTAACTTACACTAGGCAGTAAGTAAACATACTTAAACTAGTCCTAGCGCGCACACACGACTAATATTCATATTTATACATACAACACTTACACTCTCCTATCTTCCATATAACACCTATTGTAGTACTCGAGTAGCAAAATGAATGTTATAGTTAAGGCCATAAATTTCAGAAATGTGTTGTGATGCATAGTACCCTCAAACTATGCACTATCTCAAGGTTTAAATGAGTATTAGTGCGGTCCATAAATCCCGTACAAAGAAAAAGGAGAGTTATATAAATCTAGATGAGTGGAGCTACGTATTCTAGTTGGTGAGCTCACATATGATACCTACCATAGAGATGGAATTGAATAAGAATCGGGTCACGTTGGCACGCAAAACAAGGCAAAGCCTCCACACAAACTTAATACTTAAAGATTACTTAAATATCTCAATTAGGTCTTAAGTGAAGTATTAAAACTTATTAGGTAACTTATTTAATATTTTGGTTATATGTTTACTTAGTGGGCTTTAATTAATTCTAGGGTTTACTAGATGATTTTTAGGATGGGCCTAACAATATTTAAATTGGCTGAAATTTGTATGGGTAGGTCCTTACACTCTAAGTTTAATAGGTAAATTCCATCATGGTTAGACTTAAGGCCAATCATGGGGAACAAGGCCTATTAATCTCAGCCCTAAGGTGTTGTAACAGTGTTCCTTGGGCGCATACCAATTTTAATTCTATTTGTTCATAGGCTGGAGGACTTCAAATGGGCTTGGGTAAGTGGGCCTTGTTAGCTACCACATTGAGCTTGAGTCCAGCCATAGTGTGGCCCAATTTACTTTGTAAATGAGTCTAAGTGGATTTTACAAATTGGGTCATTGGATGGGAAGTTTTTAAGCTATTTGGACCCTAATAATTTGAAAATTCACAAATAAAATTGGGAACCTACCCAAAGGATCCCAAGTTTTTTCACGGTGCTACTGATACACTGGGTAAGGTGTGAACCAAGTTTCACTCAAATCCAACACCATTAACCTATTTTAAGGTAATTTACAATGAGGTGAAAAAATTAGGGTTTTCACCCTGCATCTTTACATTGTCTTGGTGTTGGATTTGAGTAAAAATAATATAAATATGTTTTATAGGTGTTTACCTATAAAACATACGTATATTATTTTTACTCATTCCCAAAATTTGTATATTTCAAATAGACATTTATTGGATCATCATATATTTTAGTAAATTTGATTAGCTTAAAATTAGTGGCTTAACATAAACACAATCACAGATCATGCTCATAGTCACAAACAACACATGAAATATAAGACATACTTATAGGTTATGTTCATGATTATTTATCACAGATTAGGCTTTAAATGTTACCAAGAACTTGTAACATTACCATGAACAAAATGGCATACTTTGCATCAACAAATAATACAAGGTTAGAGAATGAAAATTGGAGAAAGGGGCACTTATGTTAATATAATGGTAAAAGTTGCCACCTTTCATTAATTTTTATCCTCATATATATACATTCTAGGGCATATTATGTAACACCCAAAATTTGGTTCACACTCGGGAACCAAACCGGAATGTCACTAGTCCCGGTTAGGTCGGCTAACCTGAACCTAACCCTGAGGATATATTCTTGGCATCTCGAGATGGAAGATGTCTATGGCCCTCCATGGATGAATGCACAAAAATAAACCTAACATGCTACTTCATGGATGACATAACAACCATTTCATATTAAAAATAATGACGATAAAAATGATAAAGTTGATAAAAAAATTTATTATGACGCATTGATATTTACACAAAATTCTAATTTGCTGCATAATTCATTCTAAATATTGGGTCTTGACCCATCTATGCATTCTAATTACTTTTCAATCATATGAATTCAATTGTCATACATTACATCACATCATTCTTAATATAAAGACAAAATAAACAAAATATTCACATTCTATCATCTGACGTGTGTGAATGTAAGAGACGTCACTGCTCCTCCGTGTAGGCTGGTTCATCCTCCTAATTATCAACACCTACATATATTATAAAAACACGTCAGTAATGAGTGTTATTAGTCCAAAAATATAACTAATATCAAATTGGCTATAAGAGCAAACTCTCATATGAAAGAAAACATTTATATACTTCTCGTGAACTTTTTGAAGGGCACCTACTGAGGAGCCATTGGGCTGCAGACTCAGTAGCATCCTAAACTAATTGTTCTGTTGCTGCTGATTTTCTCATTTCAATTACTAGTCCCTTGAGACTATTAGTATATCCTAAGCCCTCTCTTTATCTCCATAATTCTCCTAGTCTTGAACACAACGACCGAGTACTCTTAAGTAATCACCTTTAGTACCCTTTGAACCACAAGTTTGGGCATGCGCTGTACTAAACAATACCCATAAACCTCCACGTTTCTCCGGGTGTGAGGAATTCAAAACTGGAGTTGTCAGGATCCCTCGGGATTGGAATAGTCTTCTCACTATTCCAGAGCCCGCTTCGAAAAGCACGTGCCCACTCGCATAGCACGACTGTCGAATTTCCTCTCTTGTCTTATTGAAAACTCGATAAAAATATATATTGCTCCAAGAAGGGATTTTTATAATAGGCCCGAAGCAACTTGTGGTAGATCTTGTTTTCGAAAACATACTCGAGGTATCTCATCCCTGAGGGTTATTAATTAGGAAAATTGATCGATTAAATGACCCAGGTTAAGTGGGATCCAATAAAACACCATTTAATTCGTCCTACAATCTGTACAAGTTAAATTATGATAGAATAGAATAATAAAATATGGGTGAGTCCTAAACGGACCTGGTAGAAGCAGAATGGTGGATGAATGATAGAAATGTAGAATATATAGATGTCAAGGTGAGAAAATTGAATGGCTATGTGAGAAAAGTGAATGGTCAGTTGAGAATAACAAATGGTCTGGTGAGAAAAATAAATGGTGTGGTGAGAAAAATGAATGGTTGAGAAAAAATGAATGGTTAGTTGAGAATACCAAATGGTCTGGTGAGAAAAATAAATGGTGTGGTGAGAAAAATGAATGGTTGAGAAAAACGTATGGTTGTCTCGTAATTAAAACTTGACTCTATTCCGACTTGAGTCAAAATAATACTAACTCGTAAAAAAAATCTCATAAAAATATAATACACATCAATGACATGTTCTATAACTAATATCCCACCCAAACTGCTCGAATGCGTCTCAATACGTTATTTAGCTTAATACACATCAATGTGTCTCAATTAGTTTGATTGTTTGCTTAAATTGTTCTCATCTCTTCTTAAGTTTTAATTTTTCCCCCTTTATTATTAAATTAGGTATTGTGTAGTGCACGAAAGTAGAAGGTACTTAGGAGCTAGAGCCATATAACCCAGAGATCGAGAGAACTTTTTGGTGACTATGACAAGAAGCTAGAGTTTGGAGAGCAATGGAGGCAGGGCAAAGAAATAATAGTCTACCACCGGCAACCAATGATGACACAAAAGCTTTGGAAGAATTTGCTCTACCTGTTTTAGACGGATTACATTCCAGCATTCTTAGGCCCACAGATTGAAGCAAATAGCTTTGAGTTGAAACTAGTGATGTTCCAAATGCTGCAAACCATGGAACAACTTTGGATGTTGAAGTGATGGCATGAAAGACGAGAAAGAACAATTAAGAAGTTGGATCAGAAGAAGAAGACGCTTTCCCCAAAAGAGTTTTTCTTTATTTTTCTTTATTTTTCTTTGTAATTAAATGATGTCTTTCATATCACATATGAATTTCTTGAGTTTAATTGCATATTCTATAGAGTAAATTCATTTCTAGGATTTTCAATGACACCTAGTGCATGGATTAATAAAGGTTAGTAATTTTTATTTATGTGATTGTGATGTAGGATCATCTATTCTAGTCCTATTCTAAATGCTATCATTAGACTAGCCACCTATTGTTAGATCTAGAGATTTGATCTTGTCTAGAGATATAAAGATTAAAATTTTCATTGAATAATATAGTCTTTGTTTATCTGTTTTAGGTGATTCACATATGAGATAGAGATATAGGTCTTGGGTAGCTGTTAAGGGCAAAACTTAAAGTATCATTTTGCATACACAATTTCGTAAAGATATAGGAGTTGGGTGTGCGTGAGAATTTTATGGCGAATCGAGAGATGTCATAAATAATTAATTCACGTAGTTAATGATACAAATGTGCAATTCATAGATAGAAGTTATAAACTTTAATAATATAGATCACTAGGTGAAATTGAAAATCCTAGGTTTGTCATCCTCAAGTTAATATTTGATTTAAATATTGTATTTTTAATTAGTTTAACCTTAATCCATAATTTAATCACTCTTTGAATTCATTTCTATTTAAGTATAATTAATTTAATTAGTTTTGGTAATTAAGAATTTCTAGTAATAATTCCTTGTGGGACGATACTTTCTTGTCACTTTTATTACTTGATTAAGCACGTGTACTTGCGTTATAATTTACACATCACCCATTCCCAGGAAAGCTAGATGGAGAGGAAGCTTTCTTATGGATCTCATCTGCAATTGTAGTGTTTGGCAGTAGGCATGCCCCAAGGAACACCTTGTACGGAGCATCACGGGAGGGTTTCAAGATGAAGCTAGGATACGGTGGTATTTAGTAATGAACTCCACCTTTGCCTGCAAGCAGCCACAGGATGTCACATGGGATGAGTTTATGGTAGAGTTTGACGGGAAATGTTTTCCTCCAAATGTTAAGAAGAGGAAACAAGGGAATTTTAGATGCTTAAGCAAGGACAAATGATGGTGGTGCAATATAAAACTTGATTTAGAGTGTTGGAAAGATTTGCCCCAGATTTAGTGCCAAGTGAATAGAGAAGAATCGAGTGTTTTTATGAAGGGCTTCAATATGAAATTTGTGTGGCGTATGTGAACAAAGTGTTTGCTACCTTTGGAGATGTAGTGCAAGCAGCAAGAGAAGCTAAGTGAGTCTTGGCTACTCGACCCCTCTAAGATTACGATCAGAAATACTAGCACCCTTGGCCATATTAGCTTGATCAGGCAACATATTAGAAGTGCCAGATAGATGCTCTACTTGATATAAGGGTGATGGATGGACAGGTCCTCGATGGTAGATGTTACAACCCTGATTTATGGACGTTACCGGGAACTAGGGCTTGGGTGTTGTTCCTAGGTTTCCCTCGTCCATGAGGGGGTAGCAGTGGCTATCCGAGTGGTGGAAACAACATACCGAGGCTACCCTGTGTCATAGTTGCAGGAAAAGAACTAAGGTACACGAGGCTGCCGGGTGACACGAGCATTGCGGGATAGCATGGCGTCAAGTTACGGCAGTGGATTGTGGCACATGGGTCGGTATATGTGGTACTGAGCGTGTGGTTGGGTTTGAGTCAGGAAATCTCAAGATGATGCTTGTTCATGAGTTGGTGCACTAGCCGGGTGCTGATCGAGCATCAGGGCTAGGCGTACGAGTGATTGGTGTATGGGTCAGAACATCGAGGTTGAGGTGCAACCTGTGCACCGAGCATGATCGATCAGGCTGCTGAGCAGATGAGTGGTACCAAGTGTGCACGAGCGTGAGCAAGCGTAGTGTGCCGAGCTGCAGCCAGGTGTGCCGAGCAGTGCGCCAAGCAAAGCGGTCATGCTGAGCAATTTGTCGAGTTGCGTGCTGAGCGACCTTGCTGTACCGGACCAAGTATCGGTACTGGGGGCTGTATGGGCGAGCGCATAGAGGCATGGCGGTGGTGTGTGGGTAAGTAGCGAGTGCGATGTGGGGGTTCTGATGCGTGGGCGCTATGCGGCATGCTGGTGCCGATCCAAACAGCGGCATGCTGGTGCGTGGTGCAGTGCAGGTGCTTCAACAGTAGCGATGTCCAGCGATGGATGAATGCCGATGTTTGCAGTGGTGCAGATGCTGCGGAATTCAGCAGTAGACCATTGCTGGTATTGTGGCCGGTAATTGCTGGACAAAGCGATAAGGTTGAACCAGTGGCGAGGCGATGGCTAAGGTCGAACTATGGGCTAGACTTGAATCCAGCAGTGCAGCCAACAATCTGTTGGGATTTTGATACCAGAATTGGATCAGATCTGGGAGAAGATTATGATCGGGATGTTGCAACTAACTTCTACAGATAAACTGGAAGACCGTGTGATGAACCTTGACGTGGATTAGGGCTAGGTTGCTGGTGATGCGGTGGATCTTTGCAGTATCTTTTGGAGATAAGGATGCTGACTAAGATCGGGGTTATCTTGGAGCAGGAGATTGTGGATTATAAATACACGGTGTGAAGGCTGGGAGAGAAATCATAAACCGAGGAAGAATCTGAAGCAAAAGAGATAGAATTCTTGAGGTGATTGGTGCAATGTGAAGTCTTGAGTGTAGAGACTTCCGGGAGAGAAAGAAACTTATGAAGGTGCTACTGCCAGTGCTGGTGAAGAGCACTAGATTTTCATTGAAGTTTGCCGGAATCTAGGTACACGTTGTGGGTTGCTGGTGTGTGGCAATCAAGGAGAATTACTTGGGTTATAGTAATCCCATGAGTTCTACTGTATTTGGGGTGCGTTGGGGCAAGGCTGTGGGGCCTATCTACAAGCCGAGCAACTACTTGAAGGAGAGAGTAGAGTGCTTGTAATCCTTATGTGTGATAATATAAGGTTGGGAAGTGTTTTTCCCGTAATCTGTTGTTTTACTTGTTGGCTGACGTTTTAGGTAGGGAACTTCTATATTTAGGTCGCGGTCAAAGTTTACAAGATAGCCAGTTGTGGTAACTGGTTGCTGAGATGAGCAAGGGTAGATGGCACGACCCCAATACTCATATTAGTATTTGGGGCGATCTGGCAGTTGCCGCGTGTGGTGCTGTTTGGTTCTCGAAATAGCTTATAGGTAAGGCATGCCGGTAACCGAGAACACTGTATCGGTGCTTGTGTGTGATCGAGCACGGGTGATTGAACGAAGGGCTGATTGGAGTAGCGATATCGGGGATGGAGATCTACTGGGATTGATACCAGTAACCTCGATGTTGTGGAGCTGGCCAAACACAAGGGTGGTGTTTGTGTCGTGGGCTTCTGTTATAGTTCTATCTAGCATACTTGGTGTTTGGCTGAGCATTCTTGCAGTGGGAATACACCGCACAGGACTGATGGATAGAAAAATTTTGGGTCCTAGAATCAGCCCCGTGACAGAGGTATCAGAGCCTGGTTTACGTGTAGTTAGGGACAATTCACATTTAGAAGTGAACTTTGCTGGTACAATCACTTGGATACACCGTCGAGTGATGCTCTCAAGGAGAGAGTGACACGATTGGAGGTGTTGGTTGGAGGGCTGGTCAATGGTGATGATAATGCTCACACGGTGTTTGATCGGTTGCAAACCCTAACCGAGGATATGGAAAGGGTTGCTGATCAGCCGGAATGCAGCAATGTGCGAGGTAATGCAACTGCTGAGGTCATGGAGAATCTCAGGGCAGGTTTGGAGGAAATACGTTTAGATGTGGCTCTTCTGAAGCGGGTGGTACTCAACTAGCCTTAGCACTTTGTTGCTGACCAGGTAGCCAAAATCCCAGGAAGGCTTAGGGTGCCGGAGCCAACGAAATTTGGTGGAGTCAGATCAGCAAAAGATTTGGAGAATTTTATCTAGGAAATGTAGGAGTATTTTTGAGCTACCGAAATTACTGCTCATAAGCAAGTCTCGATGGCTAGTATGTTCCTAACTAGCGACGCCAAATTATGGTGGAGAACATGCACCGAGGACGAAGAGAAGGCGGGATGTCCTAAGATTGAGACTTGGGAGAGTATGAGGGATGAACTCAGGAATCAGTTTTTGTCGACCGATACAGTTTGGGTGGTGAGGGGGCTTTGAACAAGCTTCGACAGACTGGAATAGTGCGAGAATATGTCAAGCAATTCAGCTCATGTCTGTTAGACGATTTTCAATATCATGCAAGTATACACGGTCGAAACAAGTAGTATGATGATAAATTAGAGTATCGTTCCCACAGAGAGATGAATTTCTTTAAATTAATTAAAGAAAATAAAATTAAGAACAAAACAGAAATAATTGACTTAACGAAATCTAAATAATAACTTAAATAAAAAGCGGAGTTAAAATTATAAAACTCGTTCTAGAGTCGAATTTCCCTTAACATTAATTTAATCTTCATCAAATCTTCCTCTTATCTTTTATTTGCTAAGATTGTCGATCTAGGATAATTATATGACATGGTGGCTCCCGCTCCTTCATGCTTCTATTATTTTGCCTCAATTTCTACCTCCCGGTGGTAATTGATTAATCAACAAAATAATGCATTAAGAATTGCCTTACAATCGCATACGGTGTTGTGTATCTCCCGACCACAACGACAAACAAGTCAAAAGACTCGTCGTATGATAAATTACCAATGACTAATCTAATTAATTTCTCCCAAAATCTAATTAAACCTAGTGATCTAAGAAATAGGTGATCAATCTATTCTTAGCATTAAGAATATGATAATTCAAACAATCTGATTGAATAAAAAAGTAAAAGCTTGAAATAAATTCACTTAAATCATGTTAAGTTCCATTCTTCTCTAGAACGAAATAAAATATTACTCCATAATAAAAATAGAAAATAATATAAAAAAGAAACTAGTTTTTATTATGAAAAGAAAAGGATTACAAAAACTAGAACTACTTCTATTACTAAACTCCTAAACCAAGAGTTGAGATATGATCAACAACAAATGACCACCCCTTTATATAGAAGTAGAGATACAAGAATTCGAAGAGGGTGTTCACAAATCGACGTAATCTAATTAATTATAATGTCCCTTTAAGTTTCCAACCGTTCGACTCCATTGAACACCATACATTGTAGCCATTTGGTGGCGCTAAGTGTCATGACCAATCAAATCCAAAGCATAATTTATTCATCTGTTTCTGCATTAAAACATCAAAGTTAAGCATATATAATAAAATATTAATTAACTAAAAAAATAAAGTAAAATATTACTTAATTAATAATGTTTATACCCGAAAAGTACAAAATCATATTAAAAATATGAGGTAAATATTATATATTTTAAACACTTAACACACCCCCAAACTTAAACTTTTGCGCGTCCCGAGCAAAATATCATAACAAACAAAATTTCACTACACAAAAAATACTTAGTCCCCATTATATTCTCATATGATTCTTAATGAAACTATCCAGAGACAACAAGATGTCAATCAAATTAGAAATTCCCTTTCATTAATCACAACGAAAAGAAAGCTCTCTGTGTATGTGTGATAGTCCACTGGCTTATCATTCTCATCTACAACCAAGAGAATACAATCAAGCACATGCTTAAATATGTTCACCTTTTGCTCCCATCTCCACTAATGTAGGCAATGCCAATTTAATGGAATCAATAGGTCTTTATAGGTTGTAACGGGGCCAGGGGCTAGGGACCAAAAATAGAATAGACAAGATAGAAAAATCAGAGGCTAATATGCACCCTAGAATTAAAAATCCTTTCTAAATCTTAACATACAAGATTAGCAAATCCCCAAACACCGTATCAATATGACACAAACTTCCTTAAATGTAGTATCGACTTGACCTAATATAAGAATTAATTTTGCTTTGATTTTCCATTGAGTACCTGCTACTTTTTCTTTTTTCTTTTATTTCAAACCAGTGGAAGACT